>JACCGJ010021701.1:0-139209 GCA_013407085.1 Atriophallophorus winterbourni | reverse complement strand
GAACAAACTGCCGTTTAATTTCAACAAATGCAGGATCATGAATGTGGGGAATCGAGTAGAGTTCACATATCACATAGGTTCGCATGCCCTTGAAAATTGCAGTGAAGAAAAAGATTTGGGTGTCTGGATATGCTCCAGGTTAAAAACATCACTTCAAACTAACAGTGCCTTTGAAAAAGCAACACGTGTTCTAAATCTACTCAAACGCGTATTTGGGAAATTTTCGCCCAAGATATTCCCAAGGATCATGAATACATACTTGAGACCAGTCATGGAATACGGTGTGCAGTCATGGTCTCCGTGGCTCAAGAGGGATGTGGAACTTATGCAGCGAATCTATCACCGCTCAACGAAACTAGTTCTCAGCATCCGAAACAAACCGTATAAAGAAAGGATAGCTCAACTGAATCTGTTTGATTTTCCCTATCGACGAATCAGAGGAGACCTGATCTTACTTTACAAAACATTCCATACCCCGAACCATCCCTTACAGGATTTATTCACGCGAAGGGATACGAGGAATTATCGGAACCATGAATATGTGCTGGTCGTACCCCATTCCCGTCTGAACTGTAGAAGGTATTTTTACTCTGTCCGTGTCTGTTTTACTTGGAACAGTTTACCTTCAACCGTTGCTCACGCCACTAACTTGCATGACTTTAAAACGAAATTAGACGAATTTTTATTGCATTATTCGTTTCCAGAACACTTATATACTGTTTAATCTATGTTCTTATATTGTTTATACACTTAAATTTCAACTTTTACCATCCTATGGTTGTTGTTAAGCTTGTTGCTTTTTAGACCATTAAAAACCTGATTACCTTGAAATTTACCTTGAAAATGACTACTAAACCAAACGCACTATCCAGCTTACTGTGATGGTGCATTATCAAAACCAATCGCAGCAACTAAGGGAGTTCCATAAGGTTCAGTCCTTGGTCCGATCCTCTTTCTGGTTTACGTCAATGAAGTACCTGACTTGTTCGACGTAACATTTTGATATTTATGGACAACATAAAGATATGGCGCTGCATCTGTTGCCCAGAAGACTGTCTGCTATTACAAAAAAATTTGAAACGCTTCCACAGCTAGTAGTTGAAGAACAAACTTCCGTTTAACATCAACAAATGCAGGCTCATGAATGTTATTTTAGTAATCGTACATATTTCGCCATTGTCTTGTTATAATGCATACATGTAAATATGTACACGATTTGAATAAATGACTCACGCTGCTCACGTGTTCTGTTTTGGGATAAGTCTATCATGTGTGATTGTTTTGGATCTGTATGCCGGTGTTACGTAGAGACGTGATTGTTCCGGCTATTGGGTAAACTAATCAGAAGGTGTGCGCAGTTAGTGGTGGAATCTCCGCTGGATCAACTGCTACAGAAAATTTTTGCATTTGAAATTTTATTTCGTGCCATATACTCCTATTTATTTTGATTTTGCTGTTATATATATTTTTCATTTACGAAATTGATCTTAAGTCAGCATTTTCTGATACACCATCTGAAGATATTTCTACAGACGCTAAGTCACACTTTAGCTTTCCCTCTTTCGGTATGAACGACCCTCGCCTCTGGTTCGCACAAATAGAAGCACTGTTCCAGTCTTACCGCGTGAAAACTCAACCAACCCATTATATGCCATCATTTCACGTATCTTCGTCCACTGACGAACAAAATCCCCGACAAGCCTTTGTCGGGTAGAATCGACATGTGATCACCCCCTCCTCACTCACATGCGGTAAAGCTTCAGTTTCTAAGAAGGACAAAGCCGTTGGATGGTTTAGTAGTCAACCGGTACCCTTCATCTACAGACCTCGTACAACGAAAGGTTGATCCAAGGCTTCAGCGCTTGACTCGTCACTCAACAAGCAACAATATTATTATGGCAATTTAACGGCCTACCCTTTATCCGGAGCGATCACTTCCCAACCAACCGCTCGAATACGTGCTTCTGAGATAAGGATTCAAAATCCCTTATAAAACCATGTTCACGCAAGCACTTGGAGAAGAGGTTCCGTCTTGGAAGAACAATCCGTCAGAGCGATCGGATTCCAGGGTCCGCTGGGTCTTAGTGACCATTCAGTGCTTGTGTTCGACTATGTTTGCAGTACTCAACAATCGCTTGCTCTGAATGAGGTGGTTCGACTGGTAAATAAATTGGCCATGAGTAAATCGCTCGTGTAGATTCAGCATTGAAAGTCGAGCCACATAAACCTTGACTCGCAATGGAACAAACATCTAGATTTTCTGAGACTGAAGATACACGAGAACTGGTTGATCGTTCCGAAATAATCCGAACATGAACTTCGTTTAGTTGTACGCAGCCGAACAAAAAGTGGATAGCGCTGAAGCGAGCAGTGTGGATGCATCATAAAGCAAACAATACTTCTACTTCTTGGCAACATTTCCTTATGTTACGCAACAGATTGACATTTCTTATTTGAGAGGACAAGGAAGCGTACAAATTGATGCTTCTGTCAAAATGGAACGCAAACTCAATTTATTATACGAAATCAGGAACGCAAAAGCAAAAGTCAAACCAGGTATTTTTGTCGTCCAGAATGGTAAAAACTCACCGAGACCGCTTTGGAAATCGCAAATGCTCTCGCGATTTATTACTCTAAAGTGATCGTGCCAAAGGTTTTAGTGGAACATTTTTAGTATTCAGTCAACTCAGGAATCGAAACATTGGGTGAAACTTTGACAAATCCAGCGATTCTGACCTATAGAATTGTGTTACCGAAGGACGTCCACTAAAACACTTGATTGATATGTGTGATGGGAAAGTCACACGCGGACATACCTTATTCCCTTACGTCCCAAGTTCCCGTATTGATAGTCAGCGCCATTTGGAATTCCCTACCCCAACATGTAGTGGACTCTCCTTGCCTGGCTATTTTTAAAGCGAAATTGGACTTGCACTTGCAAACGAACATTATTCGTGAGCCATACATTTGATATTCTCTATTGCTTTTATACTATTGTATTTTTGATGTTTTTATTCATACCGTAATCCTGTGATGTTATAAAGTATTAACTTTATAACCATAAATCCTTAAATCCGTTAATCATGCAGGACGCAAACGTTTTGAATTACTTAAAGAGACTTCAAAATGCTAGAATGATTTTGGTATCAAGAATTAAAATGTATTGTTGCATTTCCGAATAAAATACGTACGTGCAAGCAATTAGATTAGGGTAGTTTTAATGTTATTTTTGCAATAACTCATCGGGAGATGATACTTCAGTAGAAATACAAGGGGCATTTCAAGTCGGGAATAACTACGCCGAAAACATACAAGTACTTTTGCTCGCTGGAGATCGGAAATAGAAATGTTGAGGATGGAGAATAGTATATAGATTCTTTGTAGTCAACGGAAATATCTTGGTTTTAATCTTATATGGGTGTCCTGATTGATTTAAATGGTGCGTTTGAGTGAGACAATAAACAACCATTACCATTTAGATCCGTTTCGACATGTCGCCTCAATACCTCACTCCTTTTTTCTAGACATTCATATACGGAATCTATGTACGGTAACACATAATTGGAACGTTTGCCTTACAGGCTTCGATTTTAGCATTTCGCTTTTAGTTATACCACTGTTTAGAAAAGATTATACCACCGGATTTAGCCCAAATTCATAAGCTTTTATTGACAATGAAACCCTATCGTAACATTCAGCGTCACAACGTTAGACTACGTTGGATAATCGGAAACGTTCCTTGCAAAATTTATGTTACCACCAACCATAGTTTGCGTGAATCGATGTGTTCCGGAATTCTCTCGGTAAGTATATAATCCAGCTTTTTAGAAAGAGCCGGGGGTTGAGATGCAGATGTTAATTTGCAAGTGCAGACTAGTAGATGCAATTTAGTCGGATGATTTCAAACCAACTATCTAATCTGTTCATTCCATGCATTCCGCAAAGAACAATAGAATTAGGCCACGAGTGGCTGACTTAGTGGTTGGTGATAAATCATCAGTATCATATGTGCGATTGCATCTGCGACTGGCATTCTAGTGGTTAACCTCAAAATTTATTGTAAACATTATTTGAATCACGGTTAGCGTGGGCTGCGGCAACTGAGCTGTTGATGGTTTGTTTATGATACCTCTTGATGATCCAGAGATCTGGGAATAGTAATCTGCAAGAACAGTGATTATACCTACCGACTATTACGTGACATTTTTTGGCTAAGAGTGAGACTAACTCTGCCTCTTTACTGACATACATGTGTGTAATAATAAGCACGTTTCAAGCAACTATTAGATAATTAAACGAAGTACGAACCGAGAAATTCCTTTAAATAAATAAAACATGTTTACTATTGCCAGATTTTAGAATGCGTTTGAAGCAGATTGTGTGCAGATAGTCACAGAAGTGAACTTTGTAATAAATCATTCATAACAGTGTTTGTTAACTCCTTGCTTCTGTGATCTTTGGTTTAAAAAAGATATTTAGGTATTTGAAACTCCACGACGCCGAACGACAAACCTCATCCTTGGATATTCTAATTATCCATACGAAATACGACTTAGAATATTGAAATTGCATTCAGCCCAATACAGACGGCAACGAGGAGCACTATTATTCATTTGCTTAATCAAATAAATCATTCATACAGAAATCTCTTATATCTTTCCTACAACTCACAACTGCGTGGTCAGCAATCTAAACTTTAATTCAATTCAATTTAATGGTCTAAAAAGCACATAGCTTTACAAAAACCACAGAATAATATGCGAATTACAAATAACATAGGTAGTAGAACGGGGTTTGTTTGCGTACTGATTAGTTCAGGAATCACGTAAAAATACATAGAGCATGTTGAACTGCAGCAATGTGTCATTACGGAACAGTTTACCTACTCACGTGATCCAATCCTAAACCATTGACGCTTTTTAAAAATCACTAGATGCCCATGAGGACAAGTATGTTTTCACGTTTGAAAATAATCTTTAACAATATTTTTTGATATTTTTTACCATCTGACCCAATGTACATTTTCGTGAGTTTTGTATATCATAGCATTTTAAGCCGCATATTATCTATGAATAAAACTATGAATGAATAAATGCGAACAGAATTCATGACCGAATAAGATTTATATTGCCATTCGAAAGTTGCTGCAGAAACGCACGAGTCAAGAAAGGCACTCCGCTTAACCAGATAAAAAGACGAAATCAAATTGAAGTGACGTGTTGTGTAAGCTTGGCTGCTTATGTGCAGTTAACTTTAGTTGACCTGCCTGCGCAACACGTTTCATGCACATCGATGTTTGTCTATCGAAGAATCTAACGCCAGATTGTGCACCTATCTAACCAACCAACCGTACTGACTATGCTCGTACTAGCTTTCACTGAATCGAAAGTAGTAGGACAACCGTGAAAAACTTCTCGGATATAGCGTTTTATGATAGCAAATCTATTATATTGCATCGACAAGGCACCACCTTACGCATTATCTATTCAACTACATTTTTCAATAATAAATATGCAAAATACTCCATCTATTAGCTAATACTGGAGATATATGCGAACCTACCGTTACATTTTCCTTTTGCTGAAAAAGTCGAGAAATAATCCACATTTGCAACTTAAAATTGAGCTTCATGCAGAGACCAAGTTAAATCCCAAGATCGATGCGACGCAAGACCGTTGACTGTTTGGTAAATTTTGCAATAAACCAATGTTGGTTGATTTTTTTAATTGATACTACAATAATTTAAGTAAGCATCAAAGGACGTTTTGTTTTTGTTAGTTATGAAGAAAGAGTCTTGGGTGACTCATACGAATTTTGGTACGGCAGCAACTTGAAAGCGATTCTGTAAGATAGGGAATCATGTCACGACGCTTGTAAGAGAAGATCGCATGCAGTTCCAATGAAACTTGCTTAAGAGAATGGAAAAAGATCCTAAGCATCTCTACAAGATAGAAAATGGGCGATCAAAAATCAAACCTGTCGTATTCTCTGTACACACCACTAATGGATTGAATCACTCTGCCCAAAATACCACCGATGCCTTAGCTACGTCTTTCACAATTGTCTTCAATCCTAAGCGTTGTATCCCATATCAAGTTTTACCAAATTGGCCTCGTTTGGAATTATTAAATGAAATGACTGTCAGTGAATATATGGTTGGGCGGGAACTTTGTCAACTAAACCAAAAGAAGTCCCCTATCGCAGACAAAATTAGCCTTGCCATACTTCGCAGGTTTCGCATTGCTTTGACTGCTCCTCTCACGCGCTTATTTAATCTCAGTATACATGAAGGAAAAATACCACCGCATTGGAAAGCCGGGATGATAACAGGGTGATAGCAGTTCAGACACAGCAAACTATAGACCGGAAACGCTACTTCCGGAGATCTCTAAATTAATGAAACGCACTGTGACTGCACGCATAAGAGAACATTTTGAAAACCAGAATATTTTGACTGTAGCACAACACGGTTTTCGAAGTAATTGTTTCTGTTTATCTAATCTTCTTACAACGTTCGAGGATTGGACCAAGGCACTAGATGAAGGTGAGGCTGTACATGCTTGCTACATCGACATTGCCAAAGATTTCGATAGAGTCAACCGTGACATTTTAATAAAAAAGCTCGAGGCTTATGGAATTACGGGAATGTTGCTGTATTGGATAAGGGACTATCTTACTGATAGACACGTCCAAGTTCCGCAAGGCACAGTGCTTGGACCTCTTCTATACTTGATGTACATAGACGATATAGTAGAGGATATTGGATGTAACTTGATACTGTTTGCCGATGATATTAAAATATGGAAACGTGTCAGGTCTGTTAATGACTGTATTGCATTACAACGGGATCTGTGCACCTCATTTCGTTGATTTACCATTTAACCATGCGAAATGTAAAATGCTGCGGCTTGGAAAATCTCTGCACCACACGTATCAGCTTGGCACGCAAGATCTCGTCTGGACCACCTCAGAAAAAGATCTCGGTATCTGGGTGTCGTCGAACCTTAAGCCTGAACATCATTGCCGGATAGTGTACAATAAAGCTTGCCGTATCTTGAGTCTTCTAAAAAGAATATTCAGGATTTTTAAGCCCGAAACCCTACCCCGGTTAATTAATACGTATATACATCCTGTTATGGAATATTCCATGCAAGCCTGGGCACAATGGCTGAGGAAGGATATCGAACTACTCGACAGATTTATCATCGTGCGACAAAGTTGGTCTCCCGGTACAGAAATTTGCCTTTCAAAGAGCGAATGTTAAAACTGAATCTACACGATTTTACCCAACGACGGATACCTAGTGACCTCATTTTGACATTCAAAATCCTGCATACTGAAAACCATCCCCTTAAACACTTGCTAAAGTCCAATGGCCTTACTGAACACATTCAAAGGCTTTAAGCATTCCGCCTGCTCGATTGGATATTCGTCGTAATTTTTTTCGTGGTAAGAATCTGTTTCACTTGAACTTTTTACATGAAGAATTCACACGGTTTTCGCTTCCAAACTGGATGAGTGTATGACGAACCATGCGGTATGTGTCTGTCCCTATTGATTTTTGAGAGATTTTGCATTTTTACTCCATATACCTGTCATCCTATGGTTATTGTTAAGCTTACTGCTTTTTCTACCACAAAAACTTCTGAGATGTGTATGAAGTTCGAAGTTTCAATTTTGTTGATTCAGTGTTCATTAAACAAGATGTGGATCGTTGTTCCTCCGTCTTTTATCATTTTATGTGAAGCCATTCGAGGTCGTACGTGAGTTGAATGTATTTTATGCGAAATCAAACATGCCCGACTTGTTTGCATTAACGGACATGGTAATGAAGTCGAAGCTAACCATCAACTCATCATTTTTAAGTCTTTCGATTGCCGGATCGAAATTTAAAGGCTTTCGCGTTGCCTATGTAAAATGGGCTCAACGGCGAACAAACCAATGCGTCCGGTCGCTTTTTACGTGCTTTGTAGTCATAGTATATACAACACGCAACTACGCGTGTGTAACTATGTAAGGTCACACAAAACATAAACGTGTTTTGCATCAAATTGCAATTGACCTTCGTACTTGAATGATCGATTATTGTGTATAAATCAAAATCGCTAATTGTGTTCATGGTGCATCATATACGTATCACTAAAGATACCACGCACATCGAGATTGTGAAGTTTTTGTTCAGTATGATAAAGCATGTTTTGTTACCTGATGAGACAATATTTAGTGGGTTCCTCCTGTAGTTTGTTTAGAATTAGAGATTACAGGGAAATCTAATGGTCCGCTGAAAAACGCGGAAGCTAGTGGCTGTGAATACATGAAGTTCAGAATTGATGTTTGTGAATGAAGGTAAATTCATGGGAACTTTATTGATTACATATTGGCTGCAAGTATAGCACCAAATAAGTTTAAGAGGATATTGTAGTGGAACAGTTGAAAACCGCCCTAACAAGGGAAAACTCACGGGCCACATTAGTAGTAATTTAAGTGATTTTATGCTATGATGGTAGGATTACAGTAAACATGATATCAGAAACTTACGAATAACCGGTAAACAGACACAAACCGGTTATGGAGTGTAAGTGCTGGTGATGAAAACACCATAACAAAATTGGTCAAATTTGATGAATAATCACTCTGTGATTTTTCATTCGAACATCGTGGTTCGTGGTACGAACCATATTTAACAGTGGCATGGAAGTATAACTTTGTTTATCACTTACCAACTGTTTCAAGGCTCACTGAAACTAATCTTACTATCTCCACCTGATGACGACAAGCAGCCAGAAACCAGTTCTGAAGTGGACGTGCTGGAGATGTAAGCACCACAATACATTGGTCATATTGAGCATCTTGACCATGAATCACTCTGCGGCCTTTTTTAATTGTTTCAGACTACTTATATACTGTATAATGTAATTGCTTAAATTACATTTTAATTTTCACAATCCTATGGTTATTGTTAACCTCGATGCGTTTTAGACCGTCAAACACCTGGAATTGCAAAGGATGATTTCTAGGGAAAATTACATGAACTCGTTGGATTTGCATCAAGCAGTGACAACATTATCTCAATTGGCGATATGAATACACGAGTAGGTCGCTGATCTTCAAATGCGCATTTCTTGGATGAAAGATTTGGCCTCGATTTTCATAAAAAATGACATTGGCGAATGGCCGCTTAGGTTGAGCTCAAAGTATATGCTTAATATAGCCATTAATAAGTTTCGTAGAGTAACTATCGCAGTATTCCTAGACAATCATGTGGCATTCGGTTCAATTTAGCGCCAGTCTGTGCTGACATGGAATAATCAAGACGTATATTTGGATACTGAAAGCACCACATTACCAAACCTCGGGCAGTTATCATCCTCGTACAGTATCTCCAGTGGGGCGTGGCAAGGCTACCGTCTCACTGTTCCTTTTTGATTTCGCGATCGAAGACGTCCTAAGGAAAGCTTTAGTTTGTCTGATGAGCGCAGGATTTAAACATCTGCAGGATGAGGTGGCTACCAATCTAGAGAATGCGAATGACATTGTCCTTCTGGGAGATGACCCTCATATAATGCAACCAACCCTGGGCTGTCTGACACTTCATGTTTAAACCTAAGGCATGTGCATTGCACAAAACAAGTGTAAAACACTTACCGATAATGGGAGCGGATTTCTTTCACGTCTAACTATTTGTCATCACTCTAGAATGGATAGAAAGCTTCGTTTAGTTGTATTTCTGCTGGCGGATGTGTCAAGGACAAGATCTCACAGCGTGTCCGAAAAGCGGGTATGCTACTTTTCACCATTTATCGCATCGACGCGATGTTTCGTCCAGTACTAAAGGTCGAGTGTACAACGTAGCCGTTTATGTTTTGTTCCTTTATGGCCGCAAAACCTGGTCTATCCGAGAGGAAGATGCCCTTCGGGTTTCAGTATTTTGACACCAGTTGCCTGCTTGCGTTGGTTGACAGCATCGCGATGCTAATACAAATGTCCGGAAACGATAATTAGTACCACGAGCTTAGAAAAGCTGATGCGATATCGTTTGTGATTGTTGAGACGTTTTAAGAATGCCTCGTTAAGTCCTTATTCACAGAGCCATGAATGAACAACTGGCTGGTTAGTCCATGATATAGCGAAGTAGGGTGAAGAAGCCCACTGTATCGCTCAGTGGTACATAATTGTTGCTTGGCGAGGCCCAAAGGATATACCCGATAGTTGGTTGGAAACCTCATGCGATATTGCTGACCACCGAAGTCAGTGGCGCCAAATAGTTTATCCCGTGTAATTTATTATCATTACATCATATTTACTAAACATAAAATGGGATTCAGTGAAACTACAAGAACAAGATGCATTTTTGCGACCAATCGCTTAATTAGCTTGTCCGATTTCTAATTACGAGTTTGCATTGTTGTGCTTCACGTTGCTCGGTACTTTATATGACTCCAGACTTGTGCTCCATGATGATCATGGTTAATCGATCGAGTTTGTGGTCTCTGTGCAGGGTCGGCACCGAGTGTGTATCAAGTCACCAGGTCCGAAGACCGTACATCATGTTGTGACTAAGATTCTCATTATGCATTTTAAAACTGTTCAGCGTGTTGATAATCAGGTGATTTCAATAATCGATTCAAATGTGTTTGTTCGATGCAAGCACTATGCGAAAATGGAGTTCAGATGTAACCTCAAACAGCGAGGCAGCAAATGTATCAAGATGAAAGGAAAGACAGAAACAACATAAACATTATCACGAAATAAATCATAGTGTTGATCACATCGAATGATTGACAGGCATTCAAACAGCCCTGCGAAGAAGCCTGTGAATTTCTAACATATGCTCATCGAATAGAATCAAGACCCATATCACTGCCCAGTAGTGTTGGTTCAAAATTCACTCAAAAACTGTGAACGGGGCCTTTAGAAATGCACCATGATGCATGTAAGCTGATCTGAAGAAACCTGAATGACCTGAATGCCCATACATTTTTTCCTGTTTTTAATCACGTTAGAGTGCAACAACACCACGTTAAGCCGACTGGACTCACAAATAAAGATAATTTATTTAAAGACAATGATATCTTGCTGTTATCCCTTACCACTACTACCTTGGTGCTAGAAAATATTTGACATCGATTGCGCGCAAACTACGAGACGTGTTAACAAAATCACAATATGTCGATAAAGACAATTTTTGAAACCAGCAAAGACAAAAGCAGGAAAACGGTTCACGAAAATGATTGATCAACACCAGAATTGCAGAAGCGATTCAATAGGAAAAATTCTAGTGTGCTTCAGAGAAGTAAACAGTTCCGTTTGCTGAGGCTGTGTCCTCATCACCCATGGAATGTCTTGAGAACAAAAAACGAAGTCAAAGCGCGGTTACGGGGGCCATTGATTGAAAACAGGGGGCATTACGTGGTTTCGAGAAATAACGAGCCGGAGTGATAATCACTGGCCATATACGAGGCAAGAAAATGAAAGTACAGTGGTCAAAAACGACCTGATTACAATAAAAAAGATTAATAAAGCAGATTCGAGAACGGAAAGAATGAATTACGAGTTGGACTAGGTAAAACAAGTGGTCTATTCCTCAGCGGCGTGGCCGCATGGAGTTCCTTCTGCTCGTTTCTGAAAATGCAAGCGTAATCATAGCAGTGACAATTTAAAGTTCATAATTATAAGTATCAAATGGATTGCATACAAAAAGGTTAATTACCGTATCCCTATGTGAAAGAAGACACAATAATTTCATTTCTATTCGCTTTATTGATTCATGTACATTTGCCGCTCCACCTCTTTAACTTCGTACACCATAATTGTAAAGCAACAGAACGTCAATGATAATGGAATAATATTAACATTATCAAAGAACTATCTAATGTGGGTAATACAGACAATAATAACCGGGGTAAATATATTACAGTGAGTTGCTTGGAGCTATCATCTTGATCAGAACGTCTGTTTGACATTTACAAAGCAAGTAAAATAAACAGAATGGGATAAATAGCCGATTGGGTTGAATATAATCTAACTGTGTGTGTGTGTGTGTGCACACCTTCAATGGCCACAGTTTTGCGAGCTCGTCTTCTGAGTGACCTATTTGATTAGCATAGCTTGACCGCACAGAATCTCACTTACACTTGAATGCCGGAATACATGGTTAGTAGCATCTGGGATTAGACAACGCTAGGAGCCTATGACGTTGGTAAAGAGTTGACATTGATTACCATCGAATGCTGCATTACATCGATAACACGGATAAGTGATTCCCACGACCTGATAACACTCACAAAACGAAGAGAGAGGGACTCATCAACCTACGCGTATTTGTAGGAATAAAGTGCACACAAACTATGCTGAGGCGCCTATGCTGTTGACACACGTAAACAGCAACCAATTCACACGATTGCGTAAAGCGACATCTACAAGACAGCTTCTTTGTGGCTCATCATAACGATGCATTCCTCATCACACCATTTGACAAGCGCACAGACACACTCCATAGGACGTATATGGCAGGACCATCACTGAGAGACACCGCGATAAGGTATCGCAGAGGCCCCAGACCGGAAAACTTAATTCAACGACGTTAGAAACGTTGCTAGTAGGATTTTAGCTGTTTAGGTTATGCGACGGTTAAGCCCCAAGAATTCTGCGTCAATTCTTGTAAAGGTTTTGTAAACTTAAACTAGGACATAAGAAAGCAATCAGATTTGAATCTTGATCGAAATTTTATTTTTAAAAGCAATGCTCAGCAAAGTGGCCACCATGGCAAGTTAGTTGAACACCGTGAGTAACAAAGTGGTAACTTTCACTTGAAGCTTAGTTTCAAAACTAGTGATGAGGTGATAAAAATGAAAAGCTAGATGAACGAATGTGGTAATTTGTACGAAAATAAAGCAAACATATGGCATCGAGCGGGAGAGATTGTTCCTCCCGAATCGGACTGTTTAGTCATTCAAAAAGCTGCAGAACATGAAAATTCATGCGATTGTAATGTACATCCATGGTGGACATCGGCCGAAGAAGGCCAACAATAACAACATGGCATCGGTAGTGTATGAAATCACAAACGTCGGTCTAAGTGAAGCGGGTGTGAGATACTTCCAAGTTAACCGAATCTAGACAGATGTAGGAAATGACAATGACATTGTGAAATTACAGCGTGTTTTGGGTGCAACTCACTACCAGCGGTGATCAGAGCAGCATGGTGTTATCGATTTAACACACGATTGCAGGTCATTACTGACAGCAAGAAAAGTGAAATCGGAACTGAGTACACCAATCCTATCCTCCATAGGCCACTGGGGTCTATAGGCCTGTTGTTTATTCCCGGTTTCTTTATCAAGGAACTGTAGAGATGATATGAGTATAACCACTTTCCGGGTTATATTTCTCGAAATATTATTATTACCCATTTTACAAATGGGTATGACGAGGAACTGTGCTAAGTCGTTGGCTTCCTTCGGTCGATATCGACCATGGAGGGACATCACAAGCGCATGTCGAGATCATGCGCCGCATCATTACAAATGATTGAGCGCTCACAGCGATTCGCAGTCGATTCTGTCGATCAGCTGTCAGTATGACCTACGTTCAACAGCAGCATTTCCAGAAATGTGCAACCGGGTGGGATTCGAACCCGGAACATTCCGACGGAAAGTCGAATGTCTTATCCACTGTGCCATCACAATCGAATCCCAACAAGGCAACAGAGTATCTGAATAGCTTTTCCTCATCCACGAAACCTCGAGTTTTTGGATGCTGTAGTTTTATCGTTAGAAAAATCAAGAAAAGGTTTCCAGATGGTACATCAGTCTCCATGCAGGTCGAAGTTTAACACGATCCTTGTGTTAAACATTTTGAAACGATATGAATGGAAAGAGTTAGAAAACGGAACTCGAAAATCGTGGCCAAAAACCACATTGTTAAATTTCCTATAAAATAGGCACAAATCAAGTTTCAGAGTATAAGTATATATCTTTTCTTTTGCGCGACTATCTCCTCCTGGAGGATGAGTCGGCTTCAATCTGGGTACAAAGCGGCGTCCCCAACACCACTGGGCGTTTGTTCTAGTCAGCTTCTCTAGCCTTTACACAACCAAGTGCGACATGCAAGGTAGCAGGGTGGTTTGCATCAACTAACCGTCTACGAGACTCTGCTCCAGATTTTTCCTCGGAGTTTTCTCCCGAAGCCTTTCCCGCGATCATGTATCCCGCAAGACAGCCGCGGTTTAATATCAGGGTTTTCCTTCCCTTAGATGAAATGCCCTCCTAGCCTAACGAGTTCCATCTGCCCGAAGAAAACTGGTTTTCAGGCGCAAGTCACTCGCCCCTTTTCTTGTTGATAGAAGCAGTTCCGCAGGGTTCGGAGAGCCAATCGTGTATGCCAGAAGGTGGACTTGGTTGTCAGAGGCTATTTGAGACGCGCGCCATATGGGAGCATTTTATAGACAGTGGGGGCTTATCCCCACTGCCACCCCCGGCTATGTCAACCTTTGTATATATATAGGGCAGTAGGCTAGGTGATGGCACAGTGGCCATGTAGTCAAATTCTAGTCATTTCTAATTTCAGTTTTTCCGCTGCGTTGTCACAAACCATGGAATGTACTTCAGGGCAGTTTGTCTGTCCATGCAATACCATGACCGATCAGTAGCAATCAGCGGCTCTGGTTTCGAAGAAAACGGCGCATCAACAACAAGTTAATTCCTAGAATCGATCGCATCGTGACTTGTTTCTTAATCACGTGATAATCATTTGTCAATAACAAATTACACTTCAAATTCAGTCCAGGCCAAGATTGTATTTACCTAACCATTCCCAGGGTTTGTGGGGTCATTCTATTGGCAAAATATGTTGATTATGTTCGTGCAATGAGTATCGGAACAGGAAATTATAAAAATCTGTAAGTGTGGGGATGTAAGCAACAGCACATCGTGCAAAAAATCCATCGAGTTGCATGACTATGAGATCCAGAGTGACACAAACAAGCGGTCTGATTAAATGACTTCACTTGAACAAGGTTAAACATTAGAATAAACTCAACGGCCTTGAATAATTTAACGGGTAACGATGATTTGACGACGGGCGAGTGAGAACGCTAGCGTTTTGCTGCACAGTGAATAGCGGGTCGACCAAGTAAAACGATTCTTACAAGAGAATCAAACAACCAAAGAACGAGAAAGTGCACAAAGTGCGGAGCACAAGTGAATTGAATTCACTGGAAAAAATTCGCAATGCACCGCATCGCATGAACCTACGGACCAAATTCACAATAAAGACAAAAATAGGTCGAGAAAAAGTTGGCACTACTGCATTGATTGCAAAAATTTGACCTAAAAATACCAGCGATAATTATGCGGGTACGGAGTATGAGTTTAACTGCATGCCACCTGCTCGGATGATTTGGTGAGTTCAAGTTGGGAGGTAGTAAAAAACAGTTTTAAAAAACTTTTTGTTGCTAACAACCGCTGTATTTGCGCTCCACAGGCTGCTTACCTTCGAACAAGTGCTTATACTATCCGCGATCTAAACAGATTGTGATTGTGTTTCGAAACACCATACTTCGTTGTATGAAACAGATTTGAGTATCTTGCGAGTTGAACCATTGTCACAAGCCTGACTAAAACTAATCCTGCTGCCCGCGGTTGATGAAGGCGTATCGCCCCAAACCGACAGTATAAGGTAAGTGTGACCCAGAACGGATCTGTTCTTCTGATTTTAATTATATATGGTCGCTGAACGAATCTTAAGGCAGATGGGGTACCGAAAATACCAATGTCCTCCCGTGAATAAACGCAACTTAACTAGGCCACAAAATATTGAGTAAATTAACTAAGCAAAATTAATAAAAAAGACACGAGATTCAGCAGTGTACGAAGATTGCGAGGCGGCATTAGGTACAAGAGTTTCGTCTTGTGCACCCTAGATACGGACAACATGATATTCAATGGAAGGTAAACAATAAACGCGAGAAATTCGAACATCAGTTTTCCTATCGTTGAGGCCACGTTAATGAAGAAGTTCACGGTTGAAACATCACAGTGGTTGCGCATACCATATCCCGTGTCCAGGATGTGAAATGATGGAGTGCTTCTGTGCAGAGTGGGCTACACTGCAAAGTTGATTTGAAACCGGTTCAGAGCTGCATGTTGAAACACGAAGGAGTCACGTTGCGATTTTCGATTCTTATATCAGACTGGGCTTGTGCAACCTCTGGTGATATTTTCTTAACCCACATGTAGTCTATGACTGTGCGGCACCCCATGGTCAGCAACACGTTCGTTTGTTTCAGCGGGGTCCAAAAATCCACTTAAAAGTTGGTTGGAAACATTACGTGGTATGACTGCAAATCGGAGTCATCGACGCCAATGCACTTTTTATTGTGTGACAACGTTTACCCAACAGGTTGGTCGTACCAGCCTTTCACAACAGTGGCTTTACAAGCACTGCTTGTTTACCTACATAACTTTGTAATTTATTTTATTGAAGAAAAAACAAAAAACATAAAATCACGTGCAATGAAACTGCCAGAACTAGCTGCCTTTGGTGCCCGCTTTCATTTTACGAGTATGATTACCTGTTTCGTGTTGCCAGGCACTTTAGCTTCAGGCCCGTGCTCCTTGACGATGATGACATAGTCAGGAAAACAATTGGTGCTGACAAATCGGAAAAATCGCTGCGAGAGACTTGCACAATGTTCAGTGGGCGAATTACCTCCTTAACCACTGTGCAGATGTTCTAATGGCCTTATAAAGAATAAAAACAGCTACTTAGCATAGCCTTTTTACATTGTATGAAAGCACAAGCCTGATGCAGGCCAAGTGCCGTACAGTCAGAGACTGCACATGGGCTAAGATACTGCCAGGTTGCCCAGGCCTAGACAGAGCCTTGTTACATTGTATACGCATGAGCCTAATTGTGCTTTCTCTTTGTCTTTAAATCTGTTTGTGTCTAAGAAACCTGATCGCACATTTGGACTGTGCGGTACCCCACACCCCGATTCAGCCTTATGATTTCAGACACGAATGAAAGAATTGACGAGATTCAGTAGGTGATGCTCACGTGAACGCGCGATTGTCAGGAAACAATGGAATAATCGGCAAATAAGCTGGTTCATTTCGAACTATACGATCGATCAAACCCCGAGTACTTTTACCAATTTCAGCGTCATAGTAACCATCGGAAAACAACCGCAGGCGAGTTGTAGCTTGAGCGCCAAAAATAACCGACGATGCTGCTCAGAACGATGACAATCACCAAAACCCAATCCTGAAACTACAGTCACATATCGTAACAAAAAACGGGAGAAAAAAGATAACAATAATACTCACGTATTCTAATTCGCGTTTGGTTTCCTCCTCCAGCCGACGAATATCCTCTAGCGTCAAACCGTACCACTGATCCATCCAACAGTACACTTGTCGGTGGAAATGTGTGAATAGGCGTTTTTCTTGCTGAAAGCAACAATTTTGAGGTTAAGATAATGTGGGCAGATGGGTGTGCGCTTTATCTAATGCAACAGATTACGGTTTTGTTTGCGACTCCGAACTCCGAATGACGTCGTTGTAAGCATGACGTGACTCTGAGTTGGCTCAAACAGATCAAGGCTCCAACAACCGAATTAGCCGTGATTAAGGTGGCCCGTATCCCTGGATGAGGTTTACATGGTCAGAATACTCATTAGCTTCATACTTTTCGACATATGGCTTAGGAGCTGGTTCAGTAGCGATAGCGTTGTAGGCATCATCTTGGATGGTTTGATGAACCTTGTATGTGGATTGGCGAGGAGAGTTTGCCATGATGCACGATAATGTGAAAGCCGTCGTGCGCTAAAAGTTCACAAACCTTAATTTAATACGTGTCTGACTCGGGGTTTAGGCACTTCGTCCCAGTATGCCGCTTGTTAATCCTCAAATTGTTTCGTCCCCAACCATCTCCCCGTCTATTTAAAATTTTATCGAGACATGACAGTTAAGCCCACGGTATGGTATGAAAGCACAAGCCTGATCCAGGCAAAGTGCCGCACAGTCAAAAACTGCACGTGGGCTACTTTACTTACTTTTGTGCGACTATCTCCTTCTGGAGGATGAGTCGGCTTCAATGAAGATTCTTTGGAATTTGGGTACAAAGCGGCGTACCCAGCACCACTAGGCGTTTGTTCGAGTTAGCTTCTCTAGCCTTTGCACAACCAAGTGCGACCTGCAAGGCAGCAGGGAGTTGCCAGAAAGAGGTGGTCTACCAGACTCTGTTCCAGGTTTTTCTCCCGAAGCCTTTCCCGCGATCTGGTATCCCGCAAGGCAGCGGAGGTTGAAAATCAGGGTTTTCCTCCCCTTCGATGAAATGCCCTCCCAGGCTAACGAGCTCCATCTGCCCGAAGCAAACTGGTTTTCAGGCGCTAGTCACTCGCCCCTTCTCCTGTTGATAGAAGCAGTTCCGCCGGGCTCCGAGAGCCACTCGTGCAGGCCAGAAGCTGCACTTGGTTGTCAGAGGCTATTTGAGACGCGTGCTATAGGAGAGCATTTTATAAACAGTGGGAGTTTATCCCCACTGCCACCCCCGGCTATGACAACCTTTGGAACAGCACGTGGGCTAAGATACTGTCAGGTTTCCCAGGCCCTTAGTACCTGCTACAGGAGTAATAGTGTCCATGACGATTTAGGTAGCATGCACACGGAGGCTATAAATGTGACGGAATATCGAAGGATAGCAACCACACTTTCATGTGTAAGCTCAATAGATCGAAATACATGAGAATAGTGTTAAATTGATCCCAAGTAAAATGATGTTTGTTTCCAATAAAAGTTACGCCGATGATTCCATTCAGTTTGACGACGAAACATTCACGACCTACTAAGCCAGCTGGGAGAATAGCGGGTAGTGAAGATCGATCAACACGAGAAAAACAAAATCGCCCATCACTGAATATGCTGCACAGATATTGCGGCACGCCTTCATTACACCAACAGCGAAACAGTAACGCATCAATTGCTAACGACTGATGGTCTTCATTAAGTCAAACTGATAGACGCTAGCCAAACTTAAGAGGTTTCAAGTCTATATCAAAACGGTACTGTCCGACGCAACACAAGACCAAGGAGCGCCGAAAAGTTCTACGGCGACAAGTGTGAACGAGAGGATTTCATTCGAACGGTTCGAGGGACAACATCTACGGAAGTATGAGAAGATGGACAACCTCAGCCGCAATCGAACGATATGCAATTCGTCAATGGTGGTCAAACGAGCGCTGCATGGTGAGGGCTTCAAGTGTACCGGTTGGCACGAAATCGACTGTCAAATCAGATCGAAGTGACAAACGGGACAGACACATTGAGGATCACCGTTGTGATTGTTTGTCCACATAAGATAAGCGTATGTTTCGCTTGTGCATAATAACCGCCTTTTCCGCGGGGCCTTCAAATCGGCCGTGCATACAATTAATTTCTCCAAGGGTAAAATGCATCAAATATTTTCGGATCAACTGAGGTCAAATTTGGACGTGCACTTTAGAACGAAGTACGAGATACCGGGACTTGCAGTGAAACGTTTGACCCAAAAAAATTTGCTAGTAAACTGGATCGTATGTCAATCAATTAAGACGGACAAGAAAAATCGTTCAGTCGACAAATTGTAACTCGATGTCGGGGCATGTTTATCATTTTTTAAATTTGTGGTGAAATTATTGTAACAGCTGAAAATTCGTATGTACGAATAAAGTCAATTTCTTCTTCTTCTTCTTTCACCAATTGGCTTCTCTTGTGCTGTGGGATTCGTGGGTGAACGCGATTAACGTTGCACAGTTGACCTCAGGGATGAAGCAAGACGCAATCGATGTGCGTGTGTGCAACACGCGGGGGGTTACGTGGTTCTTGTTGGACCGAAATTTAACAATTGGCCAGATATGCGCCAGGTGCGACTTGTTGACCTGACGCAATGATTCCCGGCCTGTCTCTCTGCATCCACCAGCTACAATATGATCAAAATGTCAAGCAAAACTAGCGATATTGGTGTTCGGTGTGAGATCTGTGGCACAGAACATTGCACAACCTCCCGAATGAACGCACAAGCCTGATCCAGGCAAAGTGCCGTACAGTCAGAGACTGCACATGGGCTAAGATACTGTCAGGTTGCCCAGGCCTAGACAGATACGAGAAAGAAAATAGAAATGGTAGTGAGACTCCAGACTGTTTCAGCATACAGCTCACCACCGATGGCCAATCAATTTAGCACGATGTTAGCCGCACAGCACAGAAGTACTGTACGATTGCACAACCTCCCGAATGTTCCGAGCATGCGAATTCGAAAAAGTGAGTGATTTAAGCAGCTCAACATTTGAAAAAAAGTTGACAGAAACGGACAAAAAGCACCATGCGTTCAAAATCGCTTACACGTTGGATGAGTTCTTCTAGACGTGTTTGGACAGTAAATATGCTACATTTACATCGGGTGAGTTTGTAAGCACACATGATCGGCCCGGTATACGACTAAAATGCAGTAAATAAGAGTTTTGTTTAAAAAAAAGACAAAGGTGATTTCATGGTTAAAAATCGAAGCGAAACAGATGTAACACTCACATATTCAGTACTTGCCATCGGTGTAACGTTATCCCCGATAGTGATTATGCAATAAACATATTAGAACATTGATGTTTTCTGCAGCTACAGAATAGTGACGAATGGTAGAAATGGAAAGCCGTTTTGCCACGCAAGTATAAAACCTGAATAGATGATCGATCATAATTGCTCGCAAACACCGGCAGCTTAACAGGTAGTTGAGAGGATAGGTGCATTAATGCGCAAACAACCTCACGTCTGAATATCAGCTCCTTCTGATCCTGGGATGTTACATTCAGAGGTTTCATAACTAGATGCTCCCTACCCATCTCCAGTGAGGGAACAATTCGCTTTGACTAGAAATACTGCCTAAAGCATCAATGTACTTCGCTAATAAAAACGGAACGTGCAGCAAGAATATGATTTCAGTTGTTGAGGGCAAGTGGAGAACAACCAAAGAAAAGCAATATCTATTCACAATCAAAACGCACACAAATTAAGTGGCACTTAACTAAATCACATCAATTTTAATGCATGCCCGTGAATATGTTACGATCGATTTTGCATCAAACTGTTAATCATATCGAATAGATCCAAGGCTCAGATGCAAGAAAAATTGCACACGATTGTCAATCTGTATAAAAAGCGAGACAAAAACACAGAACTCGCGTCGAACAGTTCTCATGAGTACAATTTCGATATATTCATGCTTGTATATCAATTAATTTAAAGCGAATTTTTTTTAAAATCTCATGTGCATATCAGAGAAATATACCTAATAGATATAGCATGAAGGTTATATATGCGTATATACAGACAAATAATTAAGAAATCTGTTATTTTTAAGTGATCTCATATGAGATCGCCGGGAGGTAATGGGCTAAGTTGCTGTCTAAATAGCCGCAAACCGACGATAGACGGACAGAATTAGTACGAAATGGAAATCAACAAACCAGCATGCGACGCATACCACTGCTGTTTCAGTGACAGAAATCGATTAGAGATAAGAAGAGGACCACTGTACACAACCCTGGAATTCAGCGGTTATTTCCCGATAAACGACACTACATAGTTTGTGTAGACCGGGTTAAGCACATTATACGACAGTGCATTGAGAAGATAAAAATATCCACCGTTCGATTAAAAGGTTGTATACAACACAGAATCACACGACACATTATGAGTGATAGATAATAATGAAAGATGTCCAGTGTAGTTCACAGGTATACGTATCAAATCACAAGCCTGATCCAGGCAGTGTCGCCGAGTCACAGACTGCGCGTGAGCTAAAATACTGTCACGTTGCTTAGCCGTAAACAAATATGAGAATGAAAATAGAAAAATGGTTGGAAAAATATTCGACAACTACCTTCCACCACTCAGGGCCAAGAGGTCCACGACCGGTTTTCTCAGAACGGATAACGGTCGGATCGAATTCCGACGTGCGATCCTTGTCTCCTGGATCGAACGCCCCAATGTCGATGACTACTACCTGGCGAAGTTTCAGTTCCTCTGGAGTTAAACCATGAGCCTTAAAACAAATGATGCGAAACGATAAAGCCATTACGGTCATGTGTAGATAGATAACAAACAAGTAGAAGGCTCACATTTTCGAGATCTAAAGTCGGGGAATGGAGAGATTCGATTCTGATTTCAAAGCGATCGCCTAAGAAGTCATTCTGAAATTCATAAGGTTATGGGGTCGATAATCAGAAATACCTTGAGAACAGTGCGGCAAAACGGGTAAGCGTTCCATGCATATTCATTGAGAACAAGTGCAGAGTTCGGTGCGAAAACTTTCACTATTTTGGGCACTTTGTGGTATAAATGATATCTCTTATGTGTGTATTGTCCAGTTTCATAGTTAGGGTCCCCATTCAAAAGTGGGGTTTCCGGAGGATGATCTTCCGCAGAAAACGGTTCGTTGACCAATACCTCGACTCCATCAGAACCACCAGTTTCGCGTTTGGATGCTTCGGCTACCGAAAAAAGTTGCGCAACATGATACTCTTCCACTGTCATTGGCAAAATCACTCGACTGCGTTGGAGGAAATATGAAGCGAAAATATCAAAAGCAAGTTATTGTGTGGCGGTAAATCAAGACCTACGTTATGAAGAATGACGCAAATGTATAAGGAGATCAATGTATGGCCTGAGGAGCCGAAATAATTACAAATCACGTTATTCCATTTAGAAATTCAACTAAAATGTATGAAACGGATTAGGACGCGCTACGATCCTGAAACTCATATGAAGATAATTAGAAGAAAAAATTCAAATCCACCTAAGATTGAGCAACACTCAGTTTCATTCTTGACGAATGCTCATTACTACAGTTCGAATTATACAAAACAAAACGCTAATTATATGCATGGATTATCGGTCAAAAAGAGATTAAGTAATTGCACCAACGTGTATACGTGTAGTACTTCTGTAGTTCACAAGTCACATCGTGCTAAATTAACTCGACGCAGGTAATAAGCTGCAAATAGGCCCGCTGTCAGTACTTCCATATTATATCCGCCCAGGCCTGCGAAATCTGACAGTGTCACACACTACGTGCAAAATATGACTCAGCGATATTTTATGTGACTCCAGGCGTGAGATACAATACACGTAATTACATGAGTGCGAAATCGCACGGTCCTGATGATCGGTATAAATAGCACCAGAGGTCACCATCCGATCACGTGCTATATCGATTGTCATGCTAGTTTTACTGCAATCAACCAACCGAATCCGAGTACACAGTGAAAGGCTATTGTTATAACCAGTAACGAACTTCCAATTTAGAACTGAGAAATCCAGCAATAACAGCGTCTACATGCAGTTTAACAAACTGTTTGTAAACTTTAATGAGTTCACGCTTGCGATTTCATGCATAATGTTTTCTGAACAAACAATAGGCATTACATACTACGTTTCATTCTATGGGTGCGGGTTCCTATGTACCGATACTTGAACATCTTTCGTGTGCGTAAAACCAAGTTTGGTGGCACTCGGGCTCATTGTTTATACGAGTTGATATTTTCGTCGTTGTAGCAGTAGTTCCATCGCATTTAAAAGCAGATAAAAAACGGTTTTTGATGACTCTTAAATTCGGATGTATAAGCTTAACAGTTCGACTCTTTAGGTTACCAAGAACGTGCGCAACCCTTATTTTTTCACAGCTACGCTCTTCAATTTCGCAATTAAGTATACAACAGTGAATACCATATTCGTGGGAAAATTTTATTTCCATTTTTGATCTTCCTTGTTATCCTTCTGCAGTTATTAATAAATACAATAACGTTGCGGCTGCATTTGACCAGACTAATTGAGTCGACTGTCCTGCGTTAAAATCAACGATTACAAACATTGATGAATTTTATACTTTAAAGCCAATGTTTAATATGGTTCGTACAACAAATCACGATGTTCAAGCACAGAATCACATAGTTATTCCTTGTAAAGCGCTCGAGTTGATCATGGATGTGTTGGTCATATACCCCACATTAATAATGTTGTTACCTATACGGTAAAAAATTATACACGATTGAACATGTGCAATCCAACGATGTCGAATTGATAAAAGTGACGATATACCTAACCCATTCAAAGTTTCAAGCCCGCGATTAGGTAATAACTTGCTGTTTGGTAAATCATGATTCTCGACCAAAATAGCGCAATTGGAATGTGAAATGCGCATTCCGAATCCTGATACAATTCTAGATAAATGCCGAACTATTGACATGACGAAAATACGTGAACCGAACGAAAATAATGCCAGGAACGAGCGGCCCTTTAAGTTGTTTTTAATTGGAATACAGATAGAACTGTTCGACTGCGGTCTCATTCCCAATTGATACAGAGTGACAGAGAATTTTAACATGAACCATTATCACATAAATGCATGCGTGGGTAGTCAAGTAGCGGGAGTCCTAAATGTAAACTTGCCAACGAATACTAATGACAATCTGGTTAATTTGGACCAAGGATTGACATTTATCCCGTGTACCGGGTTGCACAATAAAACATTCATGATAAGTAACCGAGAATATGTACAAAATTGCATGAACCGTTCGCCGTTCAAGATCAAATATCCCACCTAATTCTGACACATTTATCTGAGCTCTTCATTCCAGCATTCATATCTACTACTAAGACAACAATATTGGAGATTTTCGCGTATTTCTTGTTGTCTGAACAAGCAGTCTTTGATGCATAATTATCTAAGATAACTGAACGTGTATTGCAAAATTTTGAGTTGGAGCCATTATTTTTCATTACTTTTAATGCGCATAAATTCTAATATTACAAAAGATCCAAACAATCGCGGTTTATGCGCGTTCATTATAAGAATACCCGCCTGTCCTGAAAGTGCAGCTAAGCGATCATCTGCGCAGTACAAAACCAGCGTGTAGAAGAGTTGAAGCACACAGCTATGTGAGTACAGGGGATCATATAAGCGTTCTTGATAGACAGCAAAGTTAGAAGGAATTCAGCATGATGACCTATCTGTTCTGTGCAAAAAGCAAAGCAACTTTTTTATCGTGCGCAACGGTCGATGCACTATGGAGTTGGACTGTCATGTATGAGTGACTCCGACTGTGAGCGAACACCCCACAGGTTCTAAATTTTACATAAAGTAATGCACCATGTTAGGGTACATATTCGGTGCGATGGAAATAAGCTAGTTTCTTCCGCTCTTATTTGAATAAGGCCCGGTGAGCGCAAACGACAGCAGATAACATAGAAACTACGTGGCGCAGTACCATATTGACGAGCATTCATTCATTCATTCATTCAGTCCTCTCCGTGCCGGGTGGCACATGAGGCGAAGACAACTTCACGCCAGTGGTTCCGGTCTGTCGCTGCTTCCGTTGCCGTCTGCACCGTGAATCCTTGTGCATGTAGTTCGCGTTCCAACGTTCTGCGCCAAGTTTCCTTGGGCCGTCTCCTTTTTCGTTTACCTTGCGAATGCCAGTGCATGGCTACCTTCGTATGCGAACTGGGATCCATCCTGCAGACATGACCGAACCACGGATCTGTTGTCATCGTTTCCGTAGCAATGTAGGTTTTACGGGATAGGGTTGCTAGCCCTAAGCCCAACCCTCCTCCTTTCTCAGACGAACAGAAAAGTACAATTTAAATGGCTTAGTGAATCTTTTTTTACCATTCGAGATGTGTAGTATTTACTTACTCTCCATGAAATACTGGCATATTCTGGGGAACTTACTTTGCATAAACAAATTCTGTTGACCTCAAAACATCCCTGATCAGTACTGTTCTCCTTGAACACAGAAACTTCACACTTACGCGGTCATTTCCCCATACTCGTTTTACAGAACTCACACATCAATTGAAGAAACATATTCCCGGTTTGTGTTTGCATGACTCGGAACAATCTTAACGAAGATGTTGTATCTTCTCATTCTCTTAGAGTTTTTAAATCGAAAATTGACGCAAATCTTCATCAAATGAATTTCTGCGTGCCGTGATCGTGCAGATATTTTTATTTTTGGCAACGATTAGTTGTTTTTACGCCACCAAGATTTTTATTGTCGCATTCTAACTTTTATCCAGTTTAACATCGTTTCAGACACATACTTTTTGCGGAATTTGGGCTACTGAAAGCTCTTCAGCAAAGAGTACAGTCATCCATGCAGGGATGTGCAATCGTGCAGTACTTCTGTGCTGTGTGGCTAACATCGTGCTAAATTGATTTGCCACTAGTACTGAGCTGCATGCGGAAACACGCTGGGGTCTCACTGCCATTTCTTTTCTATTTTTATCTATCATGCCTGTCTAGGCCTGGGCAACCTCACAGTATCTTAGCCCACATACAGGCTAAGACGTTTGAAACCAAGAATGCAAACAGAAAAGCTGGTGCTGCATCCTTTTTTCCATTTACATGAAACCGAAATTGAAATATGGTTTCCCCTCAACTTTTCCACTGACTAATGAGAACGCGATCAGTTGGAAAAGGTGCAATGGTAAACGTTCAAAAAAGAACAAGTATTGAAATCCATTCCCGATATGGAGAGTTCAACGCCTCAACCCCATTCCGCTTAGTATTCGGCGTGTGCTGCTGACTCGTCTAATATTATTAGCAGCCTACGGGGACGAATACCAGTTAAAAGCTATGGCTCGACTGGCGTAGAGCTCAGCGCCCGTGGCTGGTTCAGACGGTGCGAGAGATTTCCAGGTCTCGTAGGATGGCTACGAACCGCCTCAAGCTGAGAAGCCCCAGTCAATAAGGTGTCGTTTCGCCACGGTCTGTTATCCTCATTGGGTGCATGGGGATTAGGAATATACTGACAAGCAGACTGTATCTCTCCGCACCAGCGAGAAGAAATACTAACCAACACAGATCAGCTCTGAAACTAGGAACCTGGAACGTCCCAGGATTTTATGACGACGTCTCGAATATCAAGGGCGTAATAACATCAGCTGTTAATAACAATGAGCAAAAAGGCTGAAGGTCGATGTGGCTGTCCTGCAAGAAATGCGGTTCATCATCATCATCATCACGAAGCACAAATCTGGAGCCAGTATGCATGATGTATGAAATTACAAGCCTGATCCAGGCAAAATGCCACACGTGGGCTAAGATACTGTCAGGTTGCACGGATGTGCAATCGTGCAGTACTTAGTGCTGTGCGGCTAACACCGTGCTATATTGATTGGCCAGAAGTAGTGCGCTGCATGCTGAAACAGACTGGAGTCTCACTACAACTTCCTTTTCTTTTTGCATTCGCATATCTGTCTAGTCCAGGGCAACCTGACAGTATCTTAGCCCACGTACAGTCTCTGGTTGTGCGGCACTTTGCCTGGATCAGGCTTGTGCTTTAATACCATACCATACCAGGTTGCCCAGGCCAGGGAAGGAAAATAGAAATAGCAGTGAAGCTCCAGCGTGTACTTGCATGCAGCTCATTACCGGTGGCAACTCAATTTAGCACGGCCTTAGCTGCGTGGCACGGAAGTGCTGCACGATTGCACATCCGTGGAGCCAGACAAAGTGCCAAGCAATATTAAGCATTTGCAACAGCAAATGCGCAAAAACCAGCTTGTTTTTGTAGTTTCACTTCATGCGATTTCGTGTTTTTTGTTTTGTTTGTTTTTTCATCAAATTTAATATAATAATATACCGGATAAAAGATTAGAACAAACATAATAAAATACAGTGGCGCCACTGACTTCGATTTGCAGCCATATGTCGTAATGTTTCCAGCCAACTATTAGATGGATTTTTTGGACCCCACCCACGCAAACGAATACACACAACTGAGCCTAGCGCTACGGTGAGATTCTTCATCCCAACGCGCCAGCTGTTCGTTTCTCCCAGCTTCTTCCAAGCTCTGCGAACAAGGCGCGTTATGGTAAACGATAAGGAGGCATTCTTAAAACATGTCCCAACCATCGCAAACGAGCAAGCATCCGCATTTCTCTCAGTCTGTGTTCTCTTGGTCCTAGCACCCACTTGCAGACATTTACATTTGAAACGCGACACTACCACCGAATGCGAGCAATCCTACGCAGGCAACAGAAAGCCGACGGACATCTTCCGCTTGGATGGACGAGGTTTCGCAGCCATAAAGTAGTGTCGCACCCACCAGTCCGTTGTACACTCGGTGAAACATTGCGTCGGCGACACAAATGGCGAACGTTAGCAAACGCTACACCCGCTTAGCGAACACGTTGTGAGATATCGTCCTCGACACAACCGCCATCAGAGAAACAACTATCAAGGTAAACAAAACTCTCGACCAAATCAAGATGGACATCGCACACAGTTAGATTTGGAAGAAAGCCGCTCTAGTCCTGGGTAAGTGTTTTACACTTGTTAGGCGCAAAGCACATGCCACACCTCGAAGCTTCAAGTGCCAGGCGGTCCAGGGCTTGCTGCTGGGTCATCTCCTAGAAGTGCGATGTCACCCGCACACTCTAGATCTGTAGCTCTCTCACCCGGCAGAAGTTCAACACCTGCGCCCATTAGACCAGCTAGAGCTTTCCTTAGGACATCATTGATCGCGAAGTTAAAAAGAAACGACGAGATAGGGCAGCCCTGCCGCACATCGCTGGAGATATTGAAGAAGGACGACAATTGGCCGTACTCTCGAACCCTGCCCCGGGTTTGGCAATATAATGCTTTCAGGACCGAAACATGCATCTTGGACACACCATGTCTCAGCAGACAGTTCCAAGGACTTTCGCGATCGATTGAATCGAAAGCCGATCGGATGTCAAGGAATACCACGATAGATGGCCTACGAAATGCATGACGTTGATCCATTAACCGACAGAATGTGAAGATTTGATCAATACACCATCCGCCGGCACGAAAACAAGTTTTCTATCCACGGATTTGCGTTTCCCGTTTGGTACTCAACCGGTGAAGCAGTATAGAGGCCAGTATTTTAGGAGCTACGGAAATGAGACTGATACCCCGATGATTTTCACAGGAATCACGCTGTCCCTTTTCGAAAATCGGAGCAATTAATGATTCTCTTCAAGGGATCAGAACGTGTTCCTAAGCCCGTGTGTTGGCGAACACGGTTGGAGTTCGTAAACTAGAGCGAAACCGCCATTCCTAAACAATGACGGTACCAAGGCATCAGCACCTGATGAACGATGGCGCTTAAGGCTACGGAGTACATTGTAAATCTCTGATCGATTGGGAGCCCGAGAGAAATCGACTATGTGGTAGAGTGGTTCCGTATCCGCGAAATCAGTAGGTGCAGAAAGCCAGTTAAACTGTGCCTCAAAATGTTCTGCGCATGCGCATGCTAAAAACTGGCGAACCATCTGCTTCGCGTATCAGCTCACTGATGCCTGCTAGCAGATCGCATAGAGATCGACACTGCAGACTCACAATTACTGCACAACGAATCCTTAAAACGCTGCTACATGTTGTGTATTCTTATATGCTTGCATTATTGTAATTCGCATTCTATTCTATATATCTATGCTAACTATTCTATTGTTCGTTGTTTTAGCTCTTCTGATGAATAAAGCCTAAATCAAGGCAACTCTCCTCATCTCAATCATTCTGAAACTTACACGTTTGTTTGGAACATTACACTACATAAACGTGGGAGGCCTCCTTACGAATCGTTCGGAGCTAAGTCTCTTACATTTTACCTAAAATTTCGATCTCATCGCGATAATCGAAACCTGGCTTACTGATTATAGATTACCCTCTGAAATCGGCTTGCCCGGAATGCTAATTCTTCGTGTGGATCGTCACTATAAGGGTGGTGGCGTACTTCTCTACTCTAACCAAGCTCTTTCCTGTGGTTGATGATGAAAGATTATCCCATACCGATACCCTTTGGTGCTGTCTTAAATTACGGGGAAGTGATTCTGCGCTGTTAGCTGTAATCTACCATCCGCCGGACGCATCAGAAGAAACTGACCTCTGTTTACTTACTTGCAACCGGATATTAGTGTCCATTAACTGCACACACATAATTATGGGCGAATTTAATTCCCCTTGTTTGTCATAAGGCCTCACGGTACGCGAATGAACGTCTAGAACTTATAACCTAACAACCGTTGTACAATCACGTACTGGACCCCACTCGCTTTAGTGTAAGCTATACTGTATCAGCTCTTGATCTTTTTTCACAAATGAATAGCATATGATATCCAACCTGGCTACATATCAGTTACTAGATATAAGTGACCATGCCGTCATGTTTTGCATACATCTGTTACGCTCATAGCTAAACCATATGCGACCGACTATCGTCTTCTGTCCGAACTCATCTCTGCAAACAACTGGACTGTGCCGAAAAATCGGAGCCCCGAAGCCTGTTGGACAGATTTCGTGAAGAAATGGCATGTACTTTTAAATATGTCCACAACAGAAAAGTCATGAGCACCCCAGCACAGAAATGCAGATATTCGGAGAACTAAAATAAGTGATTGCCCTACGTACTGAAGGTTGGTACGATTATTCTGCTTGTCCGAACTCCTTCCAAATGGGAATCATGTTGACGTTTGCGGAATCATAGCATTTCTCTCAAGCGGCAAGACCGACATCAATATCCGTGTGACCTGGCAGACAAGTCCTTGCAAAACCCAAAACTAATCTACCAGCATATAAACAGGAGGAGAAAATTGAAAATATACATCCCGCCTATTCAATATTCACGATGGTTAACACTTACCTCTGTTAAAGCAGCGAACGCACTCCGAACCTATCTTTCAGGTGACACAAGACGCAATGCTGCCATACTAAATCTTAATACTCCCCTATCTTTCAAACATTCTTTTTACCCCTGACATTGTTTATCGAAAAATACTATGCATGCGCCAGAACGCTTCTCCCGGGATTGATAGGATTCATCCAAAAGCCGTAATCGCCGTAGCAACCAAACTCTCAAGCTACCTAGCTGCAGAGATTCCACAAGAAAGGGAAGATGGACTTATTACCCATACATTTAAATCCGGTGATCGCACAATGCTAATTAATTACCACCCAATCACCCGTCTCCTCATTATCTCCAAGATTATGGAGAGCATTTTATTTGATGCCATAATGAATCATCGAACAGATTTCTGACAACGGAAAAACACGGCCCCTTTTGGTCTGGATAGAACAATTTCTAGACAATCGAAAATTTCGTGCACGTGTGAGGGAATTCCTTTCAGAGAGCTTTACAGCAATCTGTGGTGTCCCCAAGGATCCTTGCTAGGTCTACACTTAATTCTGATTGCCATCAATAATATCGCCGCAACAATAACATCACCATTTCTTATGTTCGTGGATATCAGATTGGGCAAACTCAGCAGTCATCAGAGAACTAGGTCAGATTGCAGATTGATCTAGATTTGCTTCACAACTGGTCAACTCTAAACTGCCTGCCTTTTAATATATCGAAATGACACGTACTATCAATAATAAACTAATCGCCAGTTCCTTATATCATCGGAGATCAGCAACTACAGAATGTCAAGAGCGAAACTGACTTGGGAATTATGATTCAGCGTGGCCTAGACTGCGCTCACCATTGCGGCAAACCTGCTGGATCGGCCAATAGAAATTTGGGATTTCTTAGGTGAACCTGCCACGTTTGATGACAGCCTAAATTCATTTATCGTTGGAATACGTTGTCGGCGCCTGGAGCCCATGGCTACAGAAAAACGAACAGCGACTGGAGCAACCACAGCGCAGAAATACAAAGTTTATTTGAGGTTTTCCCAGTATAACTTACGAAGAACGCCTGAATAGGTGTAAACTTTTCTTCCTCGAATAACGTCTGTGGGGAGATCTGATCTTGACCTTTCGTGCACTCGTAGGAATCATTCCCAATTGATATAATTCCTTAATAATTCCAAAAGTAAGCTTATTTCCATAAACTTTTTCCATCATGATGTCGTGTGTCGTTTTGTTTAAATCAACTGAACACACACTTGCGCTTCCTACAGCGTGAACGTCTGATAACTTACGTGGTGCCGAACCACTATTTAATTGTTTCAGATTACTGACCCAGAATATTTCTTCCCTTTTCGGTAATTCACTGCTTGTTCCATCTACGACGAGCAATTATCCCGCTGAAGAAATAACACGGGTCAAATATATTGTTAGCAATAATCCGAGTGGACCACACAAGGATTTCGTAAGTCTGTTGTTGATACTCAGTGTATTCTTTTCTTCCATAAATATAATTATATATATATTTATGCATAACTTCACACACTTAACACACAACACTTAGAACAATACTTATTTACATAACGCTCGGCTTATCCGCTACACACTCACCGAATTTGATCATCCCTGCAGGAATATCTTCCTCTTGTCCCTTTTTGTTAACAACCGTGGACATAACGTCAAGCAGTCACGCAAAACAAGCGGCTTAAACTGTCGCAGCAACTTCTTGCCAATTCAAATTCCTCGATATTGGAACGTATTACCTGCAGCAGTTGCAAATTTTCTCCCCGTTTCAGTTTTTAAACGTTTGGACTCCGGAACCTGGGGGCATGTTTTCAAGTTAGCCCACCAGCCCGGTCGGTTGAACTGCCGTAAATGTTTCTTTTCTGTCCGTACCCCTCGTTTTTGGAATGATCTACCAGTTTATGTCGTAACCTCCCCATCGCTCTCGATTTTTAAAAAGCGACTTGACGCTTATCTCTATTTTTCTCAACAAGTTTAATGGATTCTCGATTTTTCTTCTTCCCGATACTGCACTCATGTTCCTCTTCCTTTGCAGATACGTTTACGGAACCTCGCCGATTCATCTCCCCCTGTATTGACTGTTATGATACATAACCCCACCCTTTACTGAACTTTGGCAATTGACGCCGAACCCGCTGAACTCCACCCGACCCCCTGTACTGACTATCCTATGGCTATATTTTAAGCTCATAGCTTTAGTACCATAATATACTATTGACTATTGGACTCATATATGAAAGGGTATGGTTACACTGCTTGACGCATTTTTCATCTTTACCACTTCTAAAGCGTTCCCATTTTCTCACTATTCCAAGTTTACTACTACCGGAAACGATATCACAGTCTTAGATAGATATGCCAACATCCGCTGCACTGGATAATGTGGTGGGTAGCCGTCTGGGATTTATGCTTTACCTGTACAAATGACACAAAAACCACAAGGTGCAGTTTAAACGCGAGCGAGGCCCGCTTCAAGGCGTTTGAATCCCATTATTACATTTATCTTATCGCCTGTCATTCCAAAGTACAAAACATCTTGAGGTTAATTGGAGCTATGTGATTATATTACCATTAATACACTATTGAACAGTGTAAACATATTAGTGTTTTATAAATAAGAACAAAAAATAAATTCTATTAAAAAACCATTGGAATACATTTATTAAAATACAAAAACTGTGACTTACAACTCCCGGATGATCATTTCCGTAATTTGAGAGCTCACGTGAATTCAATGTACCGCCAACTGAGACTAGGTCAAGTTCATTTCATTTCAGTTCAGTTCAGTTTGCACAGGACAGTATGTGGCTGACAAGCCAATCGAGCGTCCAAAATTTCTTCCGGTGGAATGCTGCGGAGAAGCGTCTACCACTGCCAAAGGGTCAATCCTTTTTCTCCGTGTGGAACCTTTGATGGTCGTAGAACTAGGAGAATGTAGTTGGAGGAGCACCGCGCTATAATCGATGCACTGCCAAAAGGTAATTTTCTTTCTTCTCTGTTTGCAACCTCTGATGATCGCGGTGCCAGGCGCTGTAGTAGTAGGATAGTAGTAGGACAGCAACGCGCAATAATCGATGCTGGAAAAAAGAAAAGGCAGTATCTCCTCACCAGCACGGTGAGAGGTCAGCTGATGGAGAATCAAGAATAGGAAGATGCTCTAAAATTGCTACATTGAATAGCGAGCAAAATGGAGGACAACCCAAGCATGGTAATCATGGGATGTAATCAGAGAATAACTTACTTCAGTCACGGTCTAAACCCTGCTTGAAAGTTGAGACGGAACTACAGGAGATAAGTTCTTCAGGGAGCTTGTTCCAGAAGTTGACCACCCTGAAGCTGAAAAAGTTTTTCCTAGAATCGAGTCGACATCGTTCCTTAGCGAGCTTGAGTGCGTGTCCGCGAGTGCCCAGATTAGGACTTAAGGTAAAGATGTCATCTGGATTAACGCCGCTTAAGCCCTTTGAGATCTCAAAGGTTTCAATCAAATCACCTCTCAAACGATCACGCTTAAAAGAGAAAAGACCCAGGGCCCAAAGGAGATCAGCATAACTTTTCCCACGCTGACCCTCAATCAAGCGTGTTGCTAGTCGCTGGACGCTTTCAAGTCGAATGATATCCTTCTGGTAGTGAGGACACCACGCCTGGACACAATATTCCAAATGCGGCCTGACTAACGCCTTGTAAAGTGGCAGGAACACGTCGGGACTTCTGCTAGAAAGCACCGACTTCAACCGAAAGAGCACATTGCGTGCACGTTGCGCTGCAACAGCGCATTGGTCTTCCCATTTGAAGTCAGCTCTAACTAGAACACCCAAGTCCTTAACCCGCTGTGTGGCATCAACGCTAATAGGTGTACCTGACACCTGGACTGTGATCTTGTCGACCAGAGCAGACAAGAAGGGGCACTTATTGAGGTTCAGTGGGAGGTCCCAAAGTATGGACCAGTCAATGACCCGCTCGAGGTCGTGCAACAGCGTATCTTCATTCGTTGAACCAATGAACTTCACGTCATCCGCAAAAATGAAGCACGGACACTGCAGGATAGGCGACAAGTCATCGATAAAAATCAGAAAGAGCAGCGGACCTAGCACAGACCCCTGAGGCACCCCACTTATCACCTCCGTTTGGATCGACAACGTAGATTCTACTCGTACTCTAAAGGTCCTACCTGTCAGGAATGATTTTATCCAAGCAAGTAAACTACCCCGTATGCCTTTTGCTGCCAGCTTAGTTTCTAAAAATCTGTGGCTGACGGAATCGAAAGCCTTGCTAAAATCTAGGTAGAGCGCTTCGACCGGCTTCCCTTCATCCAACCTTTTCGTAGCAATATTGAGGAAACTCAAGAGGTTAGTCAAACAAGACCTCCCTTTCAGGAATCCATGTTGAGCTACACTAAGTAGAGAATGCTGGCAGAGATGCTGGCAGATTTTGTCGCGTATAAGTCTTTCCAATACTTTCGAGACGATGCTGGTCAGGCTGACTGGTCTATAGTTACCAAGAATCGACCTGCAACCACCTTTGTGTATTGGTACTACTATGGCTTCTTTCCACTCACGAGGAACCATTGCCGAGTGCAAACATGAATTGAAGAGCTCACATAGTGGTTCTGCAAGCACTGGGGCGAGATTTCTCAACATAATTGAGTGGATGTGATCCGGACCCTCAGCCTTGTTAGCACGTACAGTTCAGTTCAGTTCAGTTCAGATTGCACAGGACAGTATGTGGCTAACAAGCCAATCGAGCTTCCAGAATTTCTTCCGGTGGAAAGCTGCAGAGAAGCACCCACCACTGCCAAAACGTATATTCTTTTTGTCTGTTTGAAATCTTCGCCGATGGCGAAGCCAAGAGATTATCCGGGTTGAATTTAGGAAGCATCGCGTTATAGCCGATGCTGGAAAAAGAAAAAGCAGTTTCTCTTCACCAGCACGGTGAGAGGTCAGCTGAAGTAGCATTGTGTATAATAATATTAATAAAAAACACAGAGAACGCTAGCCCTCACTTTATTTACGGGATAACGCTAAAAGATGAAAAACCTAAGCTTGTAAAGCAATTAAGGAGAGTATTCAGGAAACAACTTACCCCAGTTGCGGTCCAACCCCTGCTTAAAACTAGACACGGTACTGCAGGATATAAGTTCTTCTGGAAAAATGTTCCAGAAGTTAACAACCATAAGGCTGAAAAAGTGTTTCCTGGAGTCTAGCCGACATCGTTTCTTAGGAATTTTAAGTGAGTGGCCCCGGGTGCCCAGCTCGGAGCTCGAGGTAAAGAAGTCGTTCATTTGCACGCCACTCAAACCATCCAAGATCTTAAAGGTTTCTATTAAGTCACCTCTTAAACGACGGCGCCTAAGGGAGAAAAGATCGAGAGACATTAGGCGCACAGCGTACGGTTTCCCTCGCTGACCTTCAATCATGCGAGTTGCGAGGCGCTGTACGCTTTCAAGTCGAAGGATGTCCTTTTTGTAGTGAGGACACCACGCCTGAACACAGTATTCAAGATGCGGCCGAACTAATGCCTTGTACAGTGGCAGGAATACATCGGGTCTTCTGCTCGATAGCACTGATTTCAGCCGAAAAAGTACCTTGCGTGCACGCTGAGCCGCAGCGGCACATTGGTCCTCCCATTTGAAGTCAGCCCTAACCAGTACACCCAAATCCTTAACACACTGTGTGGCGTTAACACTGAGGGAATTCCCCGCCACCTGGACCGAAATCTTATCAACCAGTGTTGACAAGAGTTGGCTCTTATTTAGGTTCAGTGGGAGATCCCACTGGTATGACCAGTTTATGACCCGCTCAAGGTCGTGCATCAAGGTATCTTCATCCGTTGATCCGATGAATTTCACATCATCCGCGAAAATGAAGCATGGGCACTTCAATTCAGAGGACAAGTCATCGATGAAAATCAGGAATAGAAGAGGGCAAAGTACCGAACCTTGGGGTACACCACTGATCACGTCGGTTTGATTCGACAGCGTACATCCTACTCTCACTCGGAATGTCCTACCTGTAAGGAAGGCCTTTATCCAAGCAAGTAGACTACCCCGTATGCCTTTGGCTGCTAGCTTAATCTCTAGAAGGCGGTGATTTACGGAATCGAAAGCCTTGCTGAAGTCTAGGTAGAGGGCTTCGACAGGCTTCCCTTCATCCATCCTTTTAGTGGCAGTATTGAGAAAGCTAAGGAGGTTAGTCAGACAGGATCTACCCTTAAGAAATCCATGCTGAGTTACACTCAACAGAGAATGTCGACAAAGATGCTGACAGATTTTATCACGCAGCAGTTTTTCCATTACTTTCGAGACGGTGCTGGTCAGGCTGACCGGTCTATAGTTACCAACAGTTGACCTGCAACCACCTTTGTGTATTGGCACGACTATGGCTTCCCTCCACTTACTGGGAACAACTCCTAGTTGCAGGCATGAATTAAAGAGCTGGCAAAACGGTTCGGCAAGCACTGAGGCAAGATTTTTAAGCATAATTGAGTAGATGCCGTCCGGTCCCTCAGATTTGTTGACCCGAACATGGATAAGTGCGTCAAACACCTCAGCCTCATTGAAGGACAACTCATCTAATACATGGACACCAGGTGTCAGGTTAAGCAGACCTGACGGTGCGTTTGAAGAATTATCCCGTCGTTGAACGCTACTGAAAAACCCTGAGAATGCAGTCGCCTTAGACAGGTCGGTATCGGCAACTTTTCCGTCGTCCAGTTTCAAATCCCCTATGTTTTCCCTGGTTTTTCCTTTTGACTGTGCGTAGCTATAAAACCTTTTCGAGTTGGATTTAGCATCCCTAGCTAGAGATAACTCAAAATCCTGTTTGAGCACACGTTGTAATTTAACACAGGCATTCCGAGCGGTTTTGTAGCGGGCTCAAGAACCAGAAGTGAGGGATAGCTTATATTGCCGCCATAGACGATCCCGTTTACGGGTAGCGGATTCGAGGAGACCACCAGGGTGGCCTTCGATGCCTTCTCACACACTGCAGCGGAGCGTGCTTGTCTTGTAACTCGTTTAGATACTTAGAAATTCTATCCCAGTTTTCATTTACATTTGAATCGCTAGATAACTGAAGGGAAGATTTTGAAGTCTGCAAGAGTAAACCCCAGTCTACAAGCCTAAAATTGCGTCTAGGACGAGAGAAAGGTTTGCGAAAACGCAATATCGCTTCGAAGCTTATCATTACATGATCACTTTTGCCGAGCGGCGGTAGGTACTTTAAATGACTAATGGCTTCTATCTGGGACGACAATACCAAGTCGAGAGTGGATGGAGTGCATCCATGGCGAAACCTTGTAGGGTCATTGACATGCTGGTGCAGCGCATGATTATGGAGCCATTCAAGAAAGGTGTCAGATTGCTGGGTGACTAGATCAGTGGGGACAGGCCAATCTATGTCTGGGAGGTTTAAATCACCCAAGATAAGTACACTGTGAGCTGAGTGAAACAAACCGTCGAGTGTCTCAATAAGCTGTGTAAACTCCTGTATGGATGCACTGGGAGTGACGTAGACACAAGCAATTGCGAGCGATGACTTGTAGCAAGTCAGAATACTCGTAACAACTTGGACGTTTTCAATGGCTAGAGATATCCCTGTACCCATGTTGTGCAAACCATACTCCAAGAGCAGTGCAACGCCACCGCCTCTCCTATCGCCCGGCCTATCGCATCTTATGACGAGATACTGTTCACTGATGTTTACCGGCACCTCATCAATCGCAGACAGCCAGGTCTCAGAAAGCGCAATAACCCTTGGGTGTAACTGAGCCACGCAGAGAGAAAGTTCAGCCCACTTATTCCCGATGCTGCATACATTTGCATACAATACATGGGCACTGGTTATTCGTGCTTCTGAAAGTAGTCCTGTTTGGCCCTCGGTCGAAGCACCCGAGGGAGCTGCACGTTTTTTGGCGTGCTACTTAGAACAGGAGCATCAGTTTCGGCGGCCTCTTGCGTTATCGTAACGGACCGTTGCCTGACAATTGAGACCGCATCCATAGAAGAGAAGCAACTACTGGAGTCATCGTCTCGGGTGCCATCGTCAATTGCGCTAAGACAATCAACGTCATCTGGGCCGGACAACAAGACTAATGGCAAAGTGCTGTTCGGTATGCCCGTCTCTGACTGAATAGCGTTTTGCGCTGCATCCAGGTTAAGAATGACCGATGTTCTCATTGCTAAGTCTCTCCTATTGGAATCAGAAACATTTTGGCGAATCCGGGACGGAGGGTTGTCGGGCTTCACCTGAAGTTTATCTAGCGTTGAGTTCGCGATATACTGAGCCCTAGCCAGGAATGCATCCCGATCCGCCTGATATTTAAATCCAACCAGGATTGGTCGAGGGCAGTTACCCATCCTCCATCTTCCTACTCGGTGGATTCGCACTGTGGAAGTAGAAGGCTTCATATCCACCATTCGGAGAAGATCGTTTATACACCTACGATCAAGATCTCTGCGAGACTTAGATTCCTTAATATATGGTTCCGCTCGATTGAAAACTAGTACATTTCTAGTTCTAGATTTCGGAGCAGAGGAATTGCTGTGCAGTGATTCGATTTGCTGACGCAAACCATTTAATTCCTGAATAATTTGCTCCAGCAAAGGCGAACCGGCATCAATTGAATGTTGCCGTTTTCGTGTACTAACCTTACTGGCCTTAGTACGCTTCTTGGAGGTGCCAGCTACATTGGCCACCTTGGGAGTGGCAGCTTGCCTGGGTGGACGGGTTACCTGGCTAACCTGTTCCACTTTCCCCTCGGCTGCAGCTAATCTAGATATTTTATTTGCACGTTTTTTCAAAGTTCTCCGTACATTGGCCTCCTTGGGAGGATGGTGTAACTGGTTAACTTTGTCAACTTCCGCCTTGACTGCAGTTGTCCCCGGGTTCATGTTCGCGCTCAAAACACATGCATAGGTTTGAGTGGGTACGACGTTAGACGTGCTAGGCGAAATTTTACTATTTTGAGGCTTTACAATAACAAAAGCAGTTCAGTTCAGTTGCACAGGACAGTAAGTGGCAAACGAGCTAATCAAGCGTCCAGAATTTCTTTCGGTAGAAAGCTGCAGAGAAGCAACCACCACTGCCAAAGCGTTTATTCTTGTTGCGATTTGGATATCCTCGACGATCGCGATGCCAAGGGATTATCCGGGTTCTTCTTCTTCTTCTGAGTCGAATGCAGAAGGGATAAAATCCCGTTTAAGCTTCATAACAGTAATAGACATGAGTGACTTCTGCAGGCAAGGCGAACCCTTAGAGTAGATAAACACCACTATATCACTCAGGGGATCAAGTCCATCCGTCTCAACAAATGCCGATCCAACGCGCTTTTGAATAGCTGTTCTGATGGTATAGACAGGAGCCCTTTCGGTAGTGAGTTCCAAGTGTTTACCACCCGCGTGAATAGCGTGTTCGCATTACTCAGTTTAAGCCTTCTAGGCTTCTGCAACTTAAAGTCATGTCCTCGAGTCTTCGACTCGCCTACTAAGGAGTAACTCGTCTCCATATTGACCGAGAAGAATACGGCGTGTCAGGAGCGGGTCAAATCTTTCCCTTCGAAGTTCTAGGGGGTAGAGTTTCAGTAAGCTCCTTCTATCCTCGTACGCGAGTTGGCGCATTCCACAAACCATCTTAGTGCCCCTCCTTTGTACCCTCTCCAAGGAGTCGCATTCGCCTTCAGACTGAGGGAATGCAAGAGGTAGCCCATATTCCAACAGAGGACGAATGTACGCAGAGAAAAGTGTTTGGAACATTTGCGGGGTAATGGATGCAAATGAACGCCGAATCGCCCAGAGCATCCTGGTAGCACTGCCTATTCTTCGACAAGTGCCAGCCTTCGACTTCAAGGTATCCATAACCAGAATCCCTAAGTCTTTTTCGACCGTCACCGCTCTAATAGGCTTATCTCCAAAAAAGTATTCACCACCTGTGTCATCGGAGATTGTGCGCATGAGTACTGTCTTGTCCTCATTGATAGGAAATGACCAGCTATGTGTCCAATTGACTAAGTCATCAACTGCTTGTTGCAGATGCTTGTGGCCATCACAGGAACTGACAGAGGCCCACAGTTTCAGATCATAAACGAATAACAGACAATCGATCGCTACCGCGTCCGGAATATCATTCACGAAAATTTTGAATAACAATGGGCTAAGGACAGATCCCTGCGGCACTCCGGAGCCGGCTATCATCTCTGAAGACAAAACTCCATTTACCTCTACACGGTTTGACCGCCATGAGATGAATGCCTCGATCCACTTAAGTAGACAACATTAAATACCAAAACCCTCCAGCTTGACGAGCAATCGGCGGTAAAGCACGCGTTCGAACGCCTTACTGAGGTCGATAAAAATGACATCGACCGCTTGACCAGAATCAGTCAAAACACACCAACGTTCTCGCGCCAGAAGCAGATTACTTACGCATGAGCGATTTTTGGTGAATCCATGTTGTTGTGGACACCAACGCTCACACCCCGAAAGAAAGTGCTCTAATTTCCTTTTGATCGACTTCTCTAATATTTTACCGATCATAGAAGTCAATTTGACCGGCCTGTAATTAGCGGGACTACTTGGGTCCCCACTCTTGAACGTAGGTTTAATAATACCCTGTTTCCATTGTTGTGGCAAAACCTCTAATGTTACAGATTTTTTTAAACAACCTGACCAGCAGGACGCACAGGTTTTCTGCGTTTTAATGCCGTGCAAAAGTTTCTAGCTTGCCGATAATTGCCATAGTCAGTGGCGTTTTTCCAGAGCTTTTGACGTTGCCGCAAACGTTTCCTTATCTCCTTATCAAACCAAGGAGAACCTTTCGCATTACGACGACGTGTGGACAACGGAACAGCCACCTCAATAACTGTCAGAATATTATTACGGATCACGAGCCAAACATTTTCAACATCAGCTGATTGATCGAAAGATCAATCGAGAGATGAAGCAACATCACGTAAACTACCCGCATCTGCCTTCCAAAAATTCCTTCTGCGAATTGGATCTGGTACCCAGCCAGTGTTGCGTTTTAAAATAAAACTTAAAGTGACATGATCACTATAGCCTAATGGAGATTCAGTCTAAAGCTGAGTAATATCGGGTTGCGTGGGGGTGAATACCAAGTCAAAAATTGACTCACACCCAGCAGAGCCTACTATGGTCGTGTAGGAAACATGATGCACGAAGCCCACATCAACCACGGTGTCCAATTAGTTCTTCTCGAGTGACCCAGAACCTTCCTCTAGCGAAGCTCAATCAATACTGGGAGCATTGAAATCCCCCATAATCAAACAGTTTGAGGATCTACCATACTAACATATCTGTGATATCAGAGTATCTGCCTGATTATTGGGAGAACGAAAAACGACAACTATCGTGGCAAATAAAGCTGCAGTCCATATACGGCACCATAAACTCTCAGCCATACCGGCAGTCTGCTGGAAGCGAGCCAACACTGCGACAAAAATATGTTGTTGGAAATATAAGGCAACCCCACCACCGATGTTAGCGTCTGTTGGATCCTATCGAAAGAGTCTATATCCAAGTAGGGCCAGCTCGGTATCATCCTGCTCAGGTGAAAGCCAGGTTTACGTCACCGCAATGATCGCTGGAGGGTCCCGTCTAATCCGATCAAAGGGTTCATGGAGTTTGTTTCTCAGTTCAGTTCATTATCAGTTTCAGTATCAGTATCAGCATCACAGGGCGATAGTCGACCAAGTCGAAACGAGTGCCCAGATTCTTTCGGAGGTGTGCTTGAAAACACCCGCCACTACCAGGATTGATTCGTCAGTAACACAGGCGCGTGTAAATCACAGGACAGTAAGCGGCTAACAAGCCAATCAAACGTTAAGAATTTCTTCCGATGAAAAGCTACAGAGAAGCAGCCACCACTGCCAAAGCGTTTTTTTCTCATTGTGAATTCGATATAATCGACGATGGCAATGCCGAGGGATTATCCGGGTTGTATTTAAGAAGCACCACGTTATGAATGATGCTGGAAAAATAAAAATAAATTTCTCTTCACAAGTCAGCTAAAGAAGATTTGTGTATTCAAATTCAGTTCAGTTCAGTTTGCACAGAACAGTATGTGGCAAAGTTGCCAACAAAGCTTCCAGAATTTCTTTCACTGGAAAGCTGCAGAGAAGCACACCACTGGCAAAACGATTTTTTTTCTTTTAGTCTGTTTGAAATATATGACGATCACGAGGCCTAAAGATTATCTGGATTGGTTTTAGGGAGCACCGCGTTTTTATCGGCCCTTGAAGAAGAAACATGAGTTTCTTTTCACCAGCGCTGTGAGAGGTCGGCTGAAGTAAAATCGTGTATAAAAAACAGAAAACTCTAGCATTGACATGATTTACCGGAAAACGCTAATAGGTGATCTACTTAAGCTTGTAAAGCAATTAGGGCGTGTATTCATGAAAAAAAATTACCCAGTTGCGGTCCAAACCCTGCTTAAAACTCGAGACGGAACTGCAGGATGTAAGTTCTTCTGGAAGAATGTTCCATAAGTTTACCACCACAAGGCTGAAAAAGTGTTTCCTGGAGTCTAGCCGGCATCGCTTCTTAGCAATATTAAGTGAATGTTCCCGGGTGCCCAGCTAGTGACTTATTTATCGAAAAGATAATAGTCACCAGTTGTCAGGCTAAAAAACAAAAATAAATGTTATATTCTTGGATCTTCAAGGCATGCTGGCCTTGATCAATAATTACCAAATTATTTGTATGCACAAAGCAAAAATGTTCATTTTATTATTATTATTTCATGGTCACACGTGCAGGGGAATTTTTCGTTCGTTAAAATGATGAAGGTAAACGGTAGTCAATCATTTTTACAGAAATTAGAAATATGAGCTGTTATTGTATGGAATGAAGTAATGACATGAGGGGTGAGAATGTCATGAAGAATATTGAAATTCGACAGATGTGACTATTGAAAATGTAAAAGATCCGAAGAGGCTGAATCTTCAAAAATTTAAGTTGAGATTTTTTGTTGTTGAAATGTATGTCTGTTTCGAATTAAGAACGTCTTTTTTGTGGATATTCGCAGAAGGTTCGTGGCTGTAATGTGGTATCGTCTATGGGCCGGTTTGGATCACGTGGATGTAAACCGGGTAATATGAAAAGATAAATTCTAAGGGACCAAATAAATGTTAATTATGAAAGTTGTAAAACTAATTTCACTATTAGTATCCACGACTGCCATGATTATATATTTATTCTGGTGAGATATCTAGGTTGAAGAGTTTCGTTAATTTCTCAACTGTGAGGAATGAATCTAGATATAATGTAAAATCACGTAGTGAGCCACAAGTCTTATGTTTTTCGGAAGTAGATTCAAGAGTTTATCATACTTATTAGGTAAAAATTTGTCCTTACTTTTTTCAGAATCTAGATATTTTCAGTATATTATCTTGATTTCTGAAATCATACCTAGAACCTTGTCGGAATTGAATAGTCCCTCTTATATCTATATTATCAGAGGATATTATTCTAAAAAAAATCGTATTAGGTTGTCTAATTATACGGAACCATAAGGGTTGTAGCATGATCCGCTTACATCATTCTCTATATGATTGATTCGAGCTATATTCAATAATTGATTTGGTAAAAGTACGTTGTACGTTTTCCAAAACGATGTTAACGGTTTTGTTTATATTGCTATATATTATATTACAGTAATCAAAGAGAGGTATAATGAAATGTTTATAAAGTTGTTAATAAAGTGTGAGATTGAAGAACTTATGAATCATATTTACACTCTGCCTTGCCTCCGAGATCACGTGATGTATGTGCTCGTTGAATGTAAGTGATGCAAAATATCGTATCCCAGGATCATGTGCGCGGTCGATAATTTGAATGGGCTTACTATTAAGAAGGATTTTTCTGTCAAAAATTGTACATCCTAAATGCATGAACTTAGACGTATCTACATAGAATGAGAGACCATTAATTTCACCGCAGTTTGATAATGCAGCCAAATCTTTGTTCAGCCTGGTAATGTAAGTTCGTGCTTCTGAAGATGGTTAAGAAATGACTACTTTTATGTCGTCTGCAAACAAAAATTGTTTACTATGACAGATGACTGTACGTACATCGTTCATGTATCAGAGAAGAAGTAATGGACCTAAAACACTGCCTTGCATCACGCCGTTTGGAATTGGAGGGTGCACGATCTGTGACCATTAACCTCAACGCAGTATGTATGAAAAGAGGTGAGCCAAGAAAGAAGATTCCCACTTATACCTAATGAACTAAGCTTAGCTAGTTATCGTTTATGTGGTACTGTGTCGAAAGCTTTAGTTATATCAAGGAAGTTAATTATGACTGCTAAACCATTTTAAATTGAGCTTGTGATGCACTCTAAGTATTGTAACTGGCAAGTGATGCAGGATCTTTTGTCAAGAAAGCCGTGCTGTGCCTTAGAAAAGATACTAGGTGTCAGCTATTCTAGTATAGCTTTCTTCACGATTTTGTCAAATAATCTTAATAAAAAGATGTATGGTTTATCGGTCATTAGTATGTGACTAAGTGTGTCGAGCCCGATTTGGATCTGGGTATAACAATTGAGTGTTTCCATTTCCATATTTTCCACCCATTTTGCATATGGCTGGAAGTATACCTGACTGACAGTTGCTTGCTGACGGAATTTTCTAATGTCACACAGTTATATACTCAAAGTATTTAGTGTATTAGGTGAGGTTATTTGACTGGTTGCATAAACGTAGCTTGAATTGTTGTAAGTAGATTTAAGGTACAGAAGGAATTCTTCGTAGATAGCATCGGGTGAACTAATAATTGTTTCAACTGCTGCTGAATTGAAATATTTGATAAAGAAATCAATGTTACTAGGTGAATTGGATTATGTTAACTCGGAGAGGTTAATTAGTGATTTACGCATTATCCTGGCTTATAGAGTCTCTGTTTTCGTCGGATCTAAGTGTGTTATCTAAAGCTACCTGTGACTTATTGTCAGTTCATAAGAACGAACAACAGCGAAAATGCCATGCGTTTTCACAGCAACAGAATGTAGCACCATTTTTTTCTATTTTCTGAGCTTTGGTTACTTTTGTACGCTTAATGAGCCTATATGACGCCTTCATAAGTAACCCTTTCATTTGTGAAAGAAATGTTGAATAGACCGTTGTGAAATCAATGGGGAGAAAGAATAGGCTCCAGTCTTCAGTTCTAAAACATTCTGACATTAGATTCCAGTAAATGTAGTTGCAGAATTGCTTATCATCAAACCAGACGATGCATTTAAAGTATCATCCTGTCGTTAAACGCTACTAAAAAACCCTGAGAAGTCAATCGCCTTAGACAGGTCTGTATCGGCTACTTCTACGTCTTCCACTTTTAAATCTCCTATGCTTTCCCTGGTCTTGCGTTTTAACTGTGCGTAGCTATAAAATATTTTCAGATTGGATCTAGAATCCTTACCTAAATATAACTCAAAATCCTGTTCGAGCAAACGCTGTAATTTAACACAAGCATTCCGAGCGGTTTTGTAGCGTGCCCAAGAACCAGAAGTGAGGGATAGCTTATAGTGCCGCCATAGGCGATCCCGTTTACGAGTAGAACTACGGACTCGAGGAGTCCACCAAGGTGGCCTTTGATACCTTCTTACACATTGCAACGGGGCGTGCTTGTCTTGTAACTCGTTTAGATAATTACAAATTCTATCTCAGTTTTCACTCATATTGGAATAGAAAACTGAAGGAAAGATTTTGAAGTCTGCAGGAGTGAACCCCAAACCTAAAATTGCGTCGAGGACGAGAGAAAGTTTTGTGAAACGCAATATCGCTTCGAAAATAATCATTACGTGATCGATTTTGCCGAGCGGTCTTAGGTACTTTAAATACCTGATGGCTTCTAGATGGGACGACAATACGAATTCAAGATTGAATGAAGTGCATCCATGAGGAAACCTTGTAGGATCACTCATATGCTTTTGCAACGAATGATTATGGAGCCATTCAAGAAACGTTTCGGATTGCTCGGTGACTACACCTGTATGGACAGGCCAATCTATGTCTGGGAGGTTGAAATCACCCAAGATAAGTACACTGGGAGATGAGTGAAACAAACCGTCGAGTGTCTCAATAAGCTGTGTAATCTCCTGTTAGGCTGCACTGGGTGTGCCATAGACACAAGCAATTGCGAGGGATGACTCATAACAAGTCTGGATACTCGTAACAACTTTAGATTTTCCACTGGCTAGAGATATACCTGTACCCATAATGCGGAAACCATTCTGCAAGAGGAGTGCAACGCCATCGCCTCTCTAATTGCCAGGTCTATCGCATCTTATGACGAGATACTGTTCGCTGATGTTTATTGGCACCTCATCAAGCACAGACAGCCAGTTCTCAGAAAGAGCAATAACCCTTGGATGTAACTCAGCCCCCTGGAGAGAAAAATAAGCTCACTTGTTCCCTATGCTGCATACATTTTCTTAGAATACTGGGCACTGGTTATTCGAGCTTTTGAGCGAGAGCATAAGTTTCGGCAGCCTCTTGCGTTAAGATAATGCACCGTTGCCTGACAATTGAGACCGCATCCATCGTAGAGAAGTAACTACAAGAATCACCTGCTCAGGTGCCATCGTCATTTGCGCTAAGACAATCAACGTCTTCTGGGCCGGACAGCAAGAATTATGGCAAAGTGCTGTTCGGTATGATCGTCTGTAACTGATTAGCGTTTTGCACCGTATTCGGTTTAAGAACGACAGATGTTTCCACTGCTAAGTTTCTCCTATTTAAATGAGAAGAGTTTTGCTTAATTCGGGACAGAGGGCTGTCAGGCTTTATCTGAAGTTTATCTAGCGTTGATTTGGCGATATGCTCAGCCGTATCCAGGTATGCATCCCGATCCGCTTAGTATTTGAATTCAACCAGGATTGGCCGAGGGCAGTTACCCATCCTCCATCTTTCTACACGGTGGAATCGCATTATGGGAGTAAAAGGCTCCAGACCCACTATTCGGATGAGATCGTTGATACACCAGCGATCAAAATCTATGCCAGACTTGGATTCCCTAATAAACGGTTCCGCTCGGTTGAAAACTAGAACATTTCGAGTTCTAGATTTTAAAGCAGAGTAATTGCCATGCAGTGTTTCAATCAGCCTACGCAAAACATTCAATTCCTGGATAATTTGACCGACCACGGGTGAACTAGCAACAATTGAATGTTGCCGTTTCTGTGGAATGACCATACTGGTCTTAGTACGCCTCTTTGCGTTTCCATCTACATTGGCCACCTTCTGAGTGGTAGCTTGCCCGGGTGGACGAGGTAACTGGCTAACTTGTTTAACTTTCCTCTTGGCTGCAGTTAATCCAGATCTTTTATTTGCATGTTTTTTCCAAGTTATACTTACATTAACTTCCTTGGCAGAATGGTGTTACTTGCTAAATTGGTCATCTTTCGCCTTGGCTGCAGTTGTCCCCGGGCTCGTATTTGCACGCAAAATAGATGCATAAGTTTGAGTGGGCGAGCTAGGCAAAATTACAGTATTTTGACGTTTTTCATTAATAGAAGCTTTGTCAGTGAGAGCCTTATGCCAGCAGCTGCAACCTCTGCAACCAGCGGTGATTTGCATAAATCCCATAGTAAGATTCATGTATGTCAGAGCATCTAGGGTGAGCCCAAAGCTCATAAGCTTTGAAATCAATCAGCAGGAAATATAATAAACGTTTAGCTTTTAATAATATAGTAAAATAGTTGGTCTATTTTACAGCAATTTCATAGAATATCAAAAATTCGTAATAATTATTTAAAAGAAAGTGGAAAATACAATCAAGTTAAACGAACCGCGCAAGGGTCAACAGATTCCAATTTACACAGGGCTGAAGCTGGCTAAAAGCCAATCACGCTACCAGATTTCCTTTGAAGTACGCGGTTGAGCACCCAGCAGTTTGACATTGAGTATACCGTTTGTGCGTTTCACACGTTCTTGTTTCTGTATATCTGGAAAGTAAGGTAAAGTGCAGCCTAGTCACAGACTGTATATGTGCTAAGATGCTGTAAGGTTGCCTAGGCGAAAATAGATATGAGATGGAAAATGTAGCAATACGTTTTTCGTTTTTTAAGTGTTTTATTAGACAATGTGCAAAAATATTGCAGGTTATTTAGTGTCCACTGTGGTTCACTAAGACAAAGGACTTTTGAGAATTATGGTAGCATACTTCGACTACTTTCCCTTCATCTAGCGGTTATATCACTTCATCAAGAAAGCTCAGATGATTGGTTAGGTGAAACTTTTTTCCAGAATCCGTGCTGGGCATCGGATAGTAAGAAGTTACAAGTGGCGTACCTCAAGGCTCAGTCTTGGGGCCAATACTCTTCCTCGTGTACGCGAATGATATACCTGAAATTGTACGCAGAAAAATCATTTTATTTGCGGATGACATCAAAGTCTGAACTAGCATACGCACCATAGAATATTGCCAAATTCTCCAAAAAGATCTCGAAGCACTTCATAATTTGTCCTTGCGGAACTGCTTACCATTCAACATCCAAAAATGTAAAATGTTGAACGTCGGTAAATCATTCGAATTCACATACTCTCTGGGATCTCAGCAACTTTCATGAGTTACTGAAGAGAAAGACCTGGGCGTGTGGATTAGCAGTAACCTGAAGTCTTCACAGCACTGTTCTGTTGTACACAAAACGTCCTGCCAAATCTTAGCATTGCTCAGAAGGATCTTTGGTCGTTCCTCAAAGCAGATACTCCCACGTATAATTAACACCTATATCAGACCAACAATGGTGTATGCTATTTAAGCATGGTCCCCATGGTTACAAAAGGACATGACCTTGCTGCAACGGGTATACCACTGCGCTACAAAACTGGTGACCGGGCTATACAACAGGCCATACGAGAAGCGGATTGCAAAACTAAACCTCTTTGACTTCTCGTACCGTTGTCTCCGGGGTGACTTGATCCTGCTTTTCAACATTCTGCATACAGTGGATCACTCACTTGAACACCTGTTTCATCTGCAAGAAGCACGTGGTAGCAGATCGCATGGCTACAAGTTAATTATTCCACACTTCAGATCAAATTGTCGAAGGTTTTTCTTTGCTGTCAGAGTCTGTTTTCTATGGAACTCCCTGCCCCCACATATCGTTTGCGCAACAAGCCTGAACATGTTCAAGGCTGAACTTGACAAGTATATGTTGACCAAACCCAACCTTGCACCTGAGTACACGTGCTAACTTTCCATGTGTATAAAACATTTGTGTTGTTTTTATGAATTCCCTATATTTTTAATTTGTGGTTACTCTAAAGGATTTACTTTTCGGACCATTAAAACTTTCAATTACTTTGAATTACAAAATGTTTACATATCTGGTGCCGGATGATTTTTTCCAAGCATTTGCAAAGAATGCTAGTCGTGCTTGCTGGTCTATAGTTGCGTACGTTAGAACTTACACGCTATTGTACATGGCTTCTAACGCCGCTTGTTTCAAATCATCCGGTAGTATACTCTGGAGTAAGGTTGCTGCCATACGATTGCTGATTGCAAGGATAACTATATTCTCGAGCCGTTAAAAGATAGCCGGGGCCAGCCAACTTAGTTTTATCCAGCTGCGACAGAACTATTGCTACTATTTACTGATTAACCTTCATAGAGCTAAATAAAGGTGCTCTGAGGTTAAGTTCTGTTCTGTTCTGTTCAGTTCAGTTGCACACGGACAGTAAGTGGCTAACGAGCTATTGGAGGGTCCTCAATTTCTTTTGGTGGAAAGCTGCAGAGTAGCAACCACCACTGCCAAACGTTTTTTCTTATTGTGAGTTGAATATCCTCCAAGGTCGCGAAGTCAACAGATTATCCTGGGTCTACTTAGGAAGCACCTCGTTATAAATGATGCAGGAAAAATGAAAAGAAGTTTATCATAACCAGTACTTTAAGATTTCAGATAAGAAAGAGTTGTGCAGCAGTCGCACATTGCCAAGCCCATCCGAAGTCCACGAAAACCTCTATATCTAAGTCAGGAACTATCGGCACCCGATTTATATCAAGTATACCATCTGGACCAGCAACCTCTAGTTTTTTAACAACGTTAGACAAAAGATAGCTTTTGATAAAGTTAACTGGTAGATCCCATGTAGCAGACCACTTGATGACTTTTTCGGTATCCTCAAGAAGAAGTTGTTGATTCAGTGATCCGATAAACTTGTCATCATCCGCAACAATATAGCAGGAACGCTGGAGCGACGGAACCGAGTCGTGGATGAAAATAAGTAGTTCAGTTTAGTTCAGTTCAGTTAGCACAGGACGATATGTGGCAGTCGCCAATCGAGCGTCCAGAATACTTCCGGTGGTAAGCCAAAAGAGCGTCCACCACTTCGAAATAGTAGGTTCAATATTCTTCTGGTATGACTTTGGCTGGAATGCAACAGAAAAACTCCCTCACCCAACAGGTGAGGAGAGGCATTAGTGCGTTCCAACGACAAATTGAAGAACAACTATAAAATTAGGGATAAAAATTTGGAAACACAGAGCGCCAGATCGAGTCTAGTCTATCTTTGAAGCACGTTACTGAAGTAGAACAAACTACCTCTTCGGGCAGACAGTTCCAATGATTCACTACCCTTTCGCTAAAGAAGTGCTTACGTGCATTAGACCTGACATGTTGTTTTGCCAGTTTCAGTGAATGGCCTCGAGTACCTACCACTGGCGCAAGAGCATACATATCAGCCGGATCAATAGAACTAAAGCCTCTAACGATTTTAAAGGTCTCGATCAGATCCCCACGTAGTCGCCTTCTTTTTAGCGAGAAGAGATCTAGACTCAACAGTCGTTGTTCATATGACTTCCCAGATTGCCCTTTAATCATACGAGTAGCTAGGCGCTGAACACCTTCAAGCGTGGCAATGTCCTTTTCCAAGTAAGGAGACCAAGCTTGAACGCAATACTCGAGATGAGGTCTCACTATCGCTTTATACAATGGGATGAAAACCTCCGGGGACCTGCAGGATAAAACTGATCGGAGGCGAAAGAGCTGGTTCCTAGCGCGTTGTGCAGCAGCTGCACATTGATCAGCCCATTTAAAGTCCGCTGAAACCGCAATACCTAAGTCCCGGACTTTTGATACCCCAGTTATCTCCAGTATGTTATCAGGTCCAGCAACCTGCAGCTTCGTTGCAGCTTTGGACAGAAGATAGCTTTTGGAGAAGTTGATTGGTAGATCCCACGTGGAAGACCACTTGATGACCTTTTCTATATCCTCAAAAAGATCCTGTTCGTTCAGCGATCCGATAAACTTGACATCGTCTGCAAACATATAGCAGGGACACTTAAGCGAGGATGCCAAATCATCGATGAAGATAAGAAAGAGTACTTGGCCTAGTACTGAACCCTGCGGGACTCCACTAACAACTCCTGCTTTCGCGGAATACATATTGCCTATGCGAACGCGAAAATACCGATTGCTCAAGAAATTTGTGATCCAGTTCTTTAGAGGGCCATCGATACCTATTTGTCCAATCTTCATTGCAAGCAACCTGTGGTTTACCGAGTCAAAGGCTTTACAGAAGTCCAAGTAGAGAACTTCGACCTGGTGGCCTTTATCTAGCCTCCTAGTGACCTCATTTAGAAAACATAATAGGTTCGTTAGGCAAGACTTCCCTTTTAGAAAACCATGCTGAGCAGAGTTTAGTAACGAACCAGAGACAAGGTGGCGACAGATCCTGTCCCTAATAAGTCTCTCTAGGGTTTTGCAAAGGATACTAGTAAGGCTTACAGGTCTGTAGTTGCAAACTGAAGATCGACTGCCACCTTTATGTATAGGAATCACATCAGCCTGCTTCCATGCACTAGGAATATACCCATACCTTAAGGATGCGTTAAAGAGGCGACCCACCGGTTGTGCTAATACAGGCGCCAGGTTCTTAATAAATTGAGGGTGAATACCATCCGGGCCCGCAGATTTATGTGGATTTGTTGCTTCAAGTGCAAGCCTGACCTCATTATCAGTGAAAATTATTTCATCTAGGGTAGGAACGCTATCTGACCTTATGTCCACTGGCATATTCGAGAGATCAGTTTGGCGATCAGGCCTCTGAACAGCTCGAAAATGTTCGAGAAAAGCCGAAGCCTTTTCAGAATCTGAATCTAGTTGAGATCCATTGTCCAGTTGAAGGTTGCCTATGCAATCGCGAGTTTTGCCTTTGGATTGTGCATAGCTATAGAAACGCTTTGGGCACTGTCTTATATTACATGCCAGTCGTGCCTCAAATTCACGTTTTGCCTTACGTTGGCTTCCCACAGCCTTATTTCTAAGTAGTTTATACCTTGTCCAGGCCCATTGTGTCTGAGAAGCTTTGTAAGTTTTCCAGGCACGGTCCCGGATTTTAATACCACGGCGCATCGATGGTGTCCACCACTGTGGCTTGTTGCGTCTTTTGACGTGCACCAACGGAGCAAATCTGTCTTGCAGTGTGGACAGACAATGGTGAATAAGCTGCCAGTTTGCTGCCATATCATCACCAGAAGATTGTGACAAGATCTGATCTGCTTCTTCTGAGACAACACTCCAGTCTACCCTATTGAAGTTGCGCTTTAGTTTCGGAGGCGGTTTGTCATACCTGAGAAGTAGCTGGAAGCTAATCATGATGTGATCACTTTTCCCTAGTGGGGAAAGATATTGCACCTGTCGAACCATTTGCTCATTCGAAGATATAACAAGATCCAGGACCGAAGGTTCACAGCCATGTCGGAACCTTGTAGGCTCAGTTACATGTTGGCTCATAGCATGTCTGTGGGTCCATTCTATGAAGTCCTCAGACATCTTATCAGCTTGGCAGCTCTGGTTAGGCCAAGATATGTGTGGTAGATTAAAGTCACCCACCATAAGAACCTGAGACCCAAGCGCACGTAGTGAACTCAAATTCTCAAGCAAGTTATACATATCCTGTACTCCTGAATTGGGACTCAAATAAACGCACGCTATTACCGTAGATTGCTTATAGGAGTGAATGAGACAGGAGCTAAGTTGCACATTGTGCGTGCCAAGCCTAACGTTTAACTCTGAGGTACGGAGGCCTGACCTGAGAAGAATAGCAACACCGCCACCTTGTACTGCACCCGGTCTATCACACCTGATCACGGAATAGCTGTTACCAACTATATCAGGAATGTCATCAGATGCAGAGAGCCAGGTTTCTGTCAGTGCAATTACATGCGGTCTTAACTCATGTGCAAGGATGGAGAGTTCAGACCATTTGTTTCGGATGCTACATGCATTCCCGAGTAGCACTGTGGCGGCAGTGTCACGTAATCTATTCCCAATTAGTCTTGTGTGATTCTCGGGCGGAGTACCCGAGAAGTCAGCACGTTTTTTGGCGTACTGCTTGCGATAGCCGAGTCACCTGGTGCGGCCTGAACACCAGCTGTACACTGCAGGTTGCTAACCACGAGCTGTGGAATTTCAGGGATAATAATACGACCACAGACCCCATCCTCGGACGCTTCCAAGAATTCTTCATCTGATGAAGCCCCATCCTTTTCGGATGAACGGCGCCCTTGATTGGACGTTACTTCGGAAAGAGAATCCATTAGCTTTGTACAACCTCGCTTGTCGTTATTAGAGGTCTTAACAATCTGATCCCTCCTATTTGAAGCGGAAGAGTATTGTCTTATCCAGGAGGGAGGGTTGTCCGGCTTAACCTGCAGTTTTTCTAAAGTTGCTTCGGCGATGTGGTCAGCCTTAGATAGTAAAGCGTCCCGATCCGCCTGGTATTTGAATTCTACCAGGATTGGCCTAGGGCGACTATCCAACTTCCATTTTCCAAGACGGTGAATTCGCATTGTAGGAGTGGAAGGCTTCAGACCTACCATGCGGATAAGATCGCTGATACATCTGCGATCTAAATCTTTTCTAGACCTCGATTCCTTAATGAATGGCTCTGCTCGATTAAAAACCAGTACATTTCGTGTTCTAGTTTTTGGAGCAGGGGTGCCACGCAATGTATCGAATTTCTTGCGCAATTCATTTAATTCCTGGATAATGTGATCCAGTGCGGGTGATCCGGCAACAATTTCATGTTGCTTCCGTTGGGTAGTAGCTTTATTCGCCTTCCTACGCCTCTTCGGAATCTCTGCTACAGTACCCACCCTGCTATTAGAAGCTCGCATTTGAGAACGAGATACCTGGCTATTTATGACTGCGTCCTGTGTGGATGCAGTTTTTTCGGCGTTCTTGGTAGCACGCTTTTCAGATTTGACCACCTTAGAAGAGGTAGCCTGCTTGATAGGACGTCGTAGCTGGCTAGATTTGTCAGCTAAGTCAGTGCCAGCCATTATATCAGAACTCACACTAGCCCTCACAACAGATGCAAACGTTGGGGCAGGTATAGAATCTGACGAGCAAGGCAACGTCCGACTATTCCTTGGCTTTGAACAAGCGGCATCTGTGGCAGCCTGATGACAGCCGCTACATACCACTGCAACCAGCGGTACTCCGCATAAATCCCATAGTGAGATTTATGTATACCTAAACAACTAGGATGAGCCCAAAGCTTGCATGCTGTGCACTCAATTCCTTTTGCTACTATTTTGCCACATTTGACATTGAGGCATGAATTTCTAGTACTCATATCTGACAGATAATATGATGAGTAATGAAACGTTACCAAAAATACAAGCTGATTTTATCGCTAGCGTAATTAGTCATCAAAATATGGAGAATATAGTAAAATAGTGATTCTATTTTACTGCAAGTTCAAGGAATAGTGAAAATTCGTAATATTTTATCGGAGCGTGGAAAAAACTACCAAATTGAACGTACCGCGCAAGTAAAATTGGCAATCCGATTGCTAATCCTAATGGTCTCCAATAACAACTGTTACTTTCAGAGAATACATGCTGCCTATCTTGACGTGAAAGTATCTATTAATTAAGAAGCTAATTATCCAGTTCTTCAGAGAACCATCGATTCTCATTGATTCCTGCAAGCAATCTGCGGTTAACCGAAACAGGGGCTTCATAAAAATCTTGAAAACTTCAACTTGTTGGCCTTTATCTAGCCTCATGTTGACCTCATGTAGAAAACACAAGAGGTTTGCTAGACACGACATTCTTTTAAGGAATCCATGTTTAGCAGAGTTCAGCAACGAGCAATCAACAGATTCTATCCCTTTAAACGTCCCTCCAGGATTTCACAAAAGATACTAAAATGACTTACAGGTCTTCTATTACATACAAAGATCGACTGCCTCCTTTGTGTATTGGGATCATATCAGCCACCTTCAAAATACTCGGAATTCATCCATGATGCAAAGAAGCGGTGAAAGACCACATACATGTTCTGCTCGTATTGGCGCCAAGTTCTTTATAATTTGGGGGTGACTGTCGTCCGGGCCAGCATATTTATTCGGCTTAGTTTCTGTAAGATCAACTTTAACCCCATCAACAGAACAGAAGAGTGGAGTAACGATATCTCACCATATGATGATTGGCATCATATGCGGATCTATATAGCGATCGAGCCTCTGAGCAAACTAGAAATGTTTGAGAAAAGCCGAAGAGTTTTCTAAATCTCAGACTATTTGGGGTTCAATTTTCTGCTGAATGTTGAAATCCAATAGCTCGATTTTTCTTTGGATTGCACATAACTATTGTAACGCTTCGGGCACTGCTTTATGTTGCGTGCCAAACTTGATTCAAAGTCATGTTTTGCCTTGCATTAGATTCCCGCAGCCTTATTCCTGACCATGTTTAACCTTTTCCAAGGCCGTTGTGTCCCTGAAGCTTTGTAAGTTTTCCAGGCACGGTCCAGGATTCTAATCTCCCGTCACATCCCAGGTGTCCACCACTGTAGCTTGTTGCGTCTCCAACGGAGCAAACCTGTCTTGCATGGTAGACAGACAGTGGTGTATAAGGTGCCAGTTTGTTGCTATATCATCACCTGAATCTTGAATCAAGATCTTTTTAGCTTCCTTCGAGAGAACATCCCAGTCTACATGATTGAAATTGCGCCTCAGTTTAGGAGGATCTCTTTTATACCTGAGTATTAGTTGGAAGCTGATTATAACGTGATCAATTTTTCCTAGTAAAGTGAGATAATAGACCGTCGAATCATTTCTTCGCTTGAAAAGTTTACGAAATCTAGGATCGAAGGTAAGCAGCAGTGACGGATCCCTGTTATATCATTCACATGTTGGCTCATGGCATGCACGTGAATGTATTCGATGAAGTACTTAGACAGGTTATTAGCTGAACAGCACCGGTTCGACCAAGCCATATGTGGTAAGTTAAAAGCGCCAACTATATATACCAGGAACCCAAGCGAACACAGCGAATTGAGGTTGTCAAGAAACGCATCCTAGTCCTACGATCCTGTCTGAGGGCTCATATAAGCGCCTGCTTGTAATATTGAATGAGACATGAGCTAAGTTGGACGTTGGGCGTGCTAATCATCACGCTCGATTCCGAATTTCAAAGTCTGAGCCTGAGAATGTTGGCAACACCACCACCGTGGAGTGCACCTGGTCTATCATATCTGACCACAGAATAACTGCTACAAATTGTGTCAGGAGTATGATCAGTTGAAGTTGGACAGGTCTTGGTCAGTGCTATTGCATGCGGTCGTAACTCATGCGCTTGGATGGAGAGTTCAGACAAATTATTCCGGATACTTCATAAATTTCCGTATAGCACTGTAGCAACGCGTCTCGGGATATATTCTTACTTATTCTTGCTTGATCCCAGGGAGTTATATTCGAGGAAGTTTAAGTTTGGTTCAGTTCAGCTAAGCTCAATTTGCACAGGAAAGTGTAGTGAACCAGAAATATAAGTCTAACACTACACACAAAATGGCAAAAATGGAAAGAACTCACTGAAAGACCAAGAGAGCAAATGTCCAAATAAAGATCCGTAACGTCCAACGATAGCGAAGTAATCCACACAGGAAAATCCAAGAAATGGAATCCAAGGTGCAGAAAGCGCTAAAATGTTGGAGAATCCGTTAATCACAGTTCCAGCACAAAGTGGCGCACACAGACTTCACAACCACGGAAGAAGTCAGAGTCCGAGTTCGAAATTGTATTGACCGCCAAAAAGTATAATGTACAAGCATTGATACAGATGAAGTGTACATGGCCAAAAAATGAACAATCATACAAGGCCAAAAAGTGTATGTACAAAATGCTAATGTACAAGGGAAAGTAGATCACTACAATACTCCCCCACCAGAGCGTTAGTTAGGCTTGAAAGAAGAGTAACATACGCTCGAAATGTTCATAAGGTCACGTAGTCAGCAAGGCGTTTGGGCCAGTGCACATGTCTACCGGTTCGGGTTTGAACGGGGGTAGGAGGGACCGGGGAATTGGGATGAACATGGGTGGAGGTTGGCACATGAGGATTATCAGGGAGTTGTGCGTGAGGTGTAGTGATGCTTGGCGGAGATTACGGCTTAAGCTCGACAAAAGCGGGTTTTAAGCGGTCGATAGAAACTGTGTCACGTCGACCATTCATATCCAAAACGAAGAACTTGGGTTTACGCTCAATAACTCTGTGAGGTCCGTGATAGAATGGCTGAAGAGGTTTACAAACAGAGTCGCGTCGCACAAAAACAAAATCACACGTATCAAGATGAGGTGATTTCTGTTGGTGGATAATGCGCTGACGAGGAGGCGTAAAGTCCAACTTGGACATGAACGTGCGCAAGCGAGAAATGTAATCTGACGCCGGAGGTAGTGACTGGCAGGGCACAACGAGTTCACCGGGAAGACACAAGGCGGTACCAAAAACTAACTCTGCGGCTGAGCACTGCATGTCTTCTTTGATAGCGGAACGTATTCCAAGAAGAACAAGTGGTAAATTCTCAGTCCATTTATTAGGATCAGGCTGGCAAGCCAAAGAGGCTTTAAGCTGCCGATGGAAGCGTTCAACCAATCCGTTGGAGTTAGGGTGGTAGGCGGTGGTTCGTATGTGCTGACAGCCAAGGAGCCGTGTCAGATCTCGGAACAAAGTTGATTGAAACTGAGCGCCACGGTCGGTTGTGATGACAGATGGTGTGCCAAAATTGGCAATCCAATGTTCGATGAAGGCGCGTGCTACAGTCTCCGAACATGTGTCTTTGATCGGAACAGCAATCGGCCATCGAGTAAAGCGATCAATCGCCGTTAGGATGAATGAGTATCCGTTCGATGATGGCATAGGACCGACGAGATCAAGATGCACATGAGAGAATCGACAGTTGGGATGCCTAAATGGAACGTAAGGTGTGAAGGTATGTCGAGATATCTTGTTCTTTTGACAAGGAATGCAATGCTGGACCCAATTTCGTATATCCTTATTCATGGACGGCCAAACAAAACGATCTGCGATTAGCCTCACGGTGGCACGCTTTCCGGGATGAGACATCGAATGAAAATGATCGAAAATGGCACGTCGCAGAGAAGGAGGGACAAGAGGTCTAGGTTTCCCTGTCGAGATATCGCACGTCAACGAGGCATCGGCGTTTGGTAACTGAATTTGCTGCAAATCCAGGGATCGACACTTCGCGAGTTCGGTTTTATCAATCTCGGCTTGATGGTTAGTCAAAAGGGAGAGATCAAATGGTGTGTCTGTAGACAAAACAGAAATGTCAGGTCTTGATAAAGCATCAGCAACCAAGTTAGCATCTCCTTTGACGTAACGAATATCGGTAGAGAACTGAGAGATGTAATCTAAGTGTCGAATCTCGCGTGGAGAATGACGATCGAGTTTAGACTGCAGAGCAAAAGTCAATGGTTTGTGATCCGTAAAGATAATGAAGTCACGACCTTCCAGTAAATGACGAAAATGCCGTATGGCCAAATATATCGCAAGTAATTCACGGCCGAATGTGCTGTAGCGAGTTTGTGCTGGATTAAGCTTTTGCGAGAAAAATGCCAGTGGACGGACTGTGTTCTTGTGGTGTTGTTGTAAAACAGCTCCCACAGCCGAATTGGAGGCATCGGTCGTCAATGACAAAGGAAAGGTCGGTTCCGGATCAATGAATGAGAGCTCTGTGGCACTGCAAAGAGCTTTTTTGGATGCGGCAAAAGCTTCAAGTGCATCTGACGAAAGCTGTAGTGATTTTGATTTGGAGTCGAGCAAATCGGTCAGCGGTGCAATGATCTTTGCGCAGTTTGGAATAAAGCGACGGTAAAAGTTGATCATGCCGATAAAGCGGCGCAACTGCGTTACCGTTGTGGGGACAGGAAAGTCGGAAATCGCCTGGCATTTCTCGGGAAGAGGTGTGATACCAGATCGAGTAAGGCGATGACCGAGGAAGTCCAGTGAATCTGTGCCGAAAATGCATTTACTTGGGTTGATCTTTATCCCGTAGTTAACGAAACGCTCTAAAACGAGACGGATGTGCTCAACATGCTCCTCTGGAGAGTTGCTGGCGATCAAGACGTCGTCGATGTATGCGTAGGCGAACGGCAAGCCTCGCAAGACTTCGTCGATGAAACGTTGGAAGGTTTGTGCAGCGTTTCTCAGGCCAAAGGGCATCCGAGTGAATTCGTATAAGCCGAAAGGAGTCGTGACTGCCGTTTTGGGTATGTCTTCCTCGGCTACCGGGATGTGATAATAAGCACGGACGAGATCAAGTTTAGTAAGTATCGTCGTGGCACAAAGATTCAAAGAGAAATCGTGGATGTGTGGCACCGGATATCTGTCGGGGACCGTTCGGTTGTTGAGAGCACGATAGTCGCCACATGGCCTCCAGTCATCTGAGGTCTTCTTGGGGACCATATGAAGTGGTGACGACCAGGAGCTGGAAGAGGGACGGATGATCCCGAGCTCTAGCATGTGCTCAAACTCGGCTCTTGCGATCTTGAGTTTTGACGGGTGAAGTCGCCTAGGTCTGAAGGAGACTGGTGGTCCGCTAGTGACAATGTGATGTTTCACAGAGTGTGTCACTTTGTCTGTCGGTCTTGGGGGCTGCATGACGGATGGGAATTCATGCAGTATAGCACAAAAAGTCGAAGCTTCTGGAGTAACAGCTTTGATGCCGGAGGAAACGGCTTTAGTAGTGATACCTGAGACCTGTAAAGAGGTTTTCGTATCTACTAATCTCCGCTGTTTTACTTCGACAGTGAGACCGAAGTGAGATAGAAAGTCGATGCCGATTATTGGGCAATTTACCTCCGCGATGAGAAACACCCATGGAAAACTGCGTCTTAGTCCTAAGTTGAGGGTTAGCAGGCGTTGGCCGTAAGTGTTGATACGAGTGCCATTTGCCGCTTGAAGAGTGTAGGACGATGGTTTGGAGGTGCTGGATGTTGGAGGTATGACGCTAATTTCAGCGCCAGTATCGACTAGAAAACGGAGACCACTCGATTTGTCTGTGACATAGAATAGGCGACTCGAGTTTGGTAGGCCGGGAACAGTAGTCGCCGTAACTGATTGACCCTTGATTTTGACGGTTTTTGAACACGGAGAGATACATTTTGAGGCTTTATCCCCATATCTCTTGTGGTACCAACATACGCGCTCAGGGGTTCTCGATGGTCGAGATTTAGATTTTGAGCGAGGTGGGTTGGGAGATTTTGACAAAAGAGAGTTCGCCGCAAGAGTTAGTTCAGCGACTTGTTCTTTTAATTCCGAACATGGACAGGGCGAGTTGATGTGTGCGGAATCAACCGTAATTTGGTCGGCTTCTTTTGCTTCGAGCATTTTGTCAGCCGCTTGTGCTAGTTCGTCTAACGATACGTAAGTAATCAAACCAGCAAGCACTTGGCAAATGTCAGTTGGGAGGTTTTTAAACCACAACTGTGTCAAAATGCTCTCCTCAATCCTTTTGTCTCCAAGTAGCTCTTTCATCTGGCGAAGAAGCTGAGATGGCTTTTTATCACCAAGAGCCATTTTGGAAAAGAGGAGGTTGAGCTTCTCTTGCTCAGAAAAACCAATTCGGTCTATTAGAGCGGATTTAAGCTTTTCGTATGGCTTGACCTCAGGCATAGCATAAATAAGATCACTGACTTGTTCGGCTACGTCGAGAGGGAGCAGGGTCACCACATGAGAATACATAATAGATTCATCGGTGATGCCATATATACGAAAAATAGCTTCAATTTGGCCGAACCAAAGCGGGATATTAGAAACGACTAAAGCCGGTAATGTGCATGGAATATGTTGTGATTGTAGGATTGTGGAAACTTTACTTATGGAAAAATCGCTCATGGTGGGGTGTTAAGTGAGTATTCCAAAATATAAGCCAAAAATTTACAAATACGAAATTATCGTAGATGAAAAAAAATTGCGGTAAGAGACGGGCTCACCAATTATGTAGTGGACCAGAAATATAAGTCTAACACTACACACAAAATGGCAAAAATGGAAAGAACTCACTGAAAGACCAAGAGAGCAAATGTCCAAATAAAGATCCGTAACGTCCAACGATAGCGAAGTAATCCACACAGGAAAATCCAAGAAATGGAATCCAAGGTGCAGAAAGCGCTAAAATGTTGGAGAATCCGTTAATCGCAGTTCCAGCACAAAGTGGCGCACACAGACTTCACAACCACGGAAGAAGTCAGAGTCCGAGTTCGAAATTGTATTGACCGCCAAAAAGTATAATGTACAAGCATTGATACAGATGAAGTGTACATGGCCAAAAAATGAACAATCATACAAGGCCAAAAAGTGTATGTACAAAATGCTAATGTACAAGGGAAAGTAGATCACTACAAAAGTAAGTTGATAACAAGTTAATCAAGGGTTCAGAAATTCTTTTGGTGAAAAACTGCCAAATCTTTTTTGCCACTTGTTCATTTGAAAACTGCGACGATTGTCACGCCAAAAGATTAGCCGGATTGCATTTCGGGAGCATTTCGTTATAACTGAAGGTGAAAAAATTAAAGCAGATTCTCTTTACCGTCACAGTGAGAGGTCAGCTGAAAAACAATTGTGTATAAAAATAGAAAAATTAGCATTTACTTTCTTCACGGGATAACGCTTAAAATGGTGATCTACCTAATCTTGCATAGCACTTAGTGGCAGTATTCAGAAAATAACTTACCCGAATTGCGACCAAAATCTTGCTTAAAACTCGCGACAAAACTGCAAAGTATTATTTTCTTTCGAAGACTGTCCCGTATATTTTCCGACCTAAGGCTGAAAAATCGATTCCAGGAATCGAACCGACATCACTTTTATGCAAGTTCAAACGAATGGCCACAGATGCCCGTTAAGTTTCTTTAGTTAACTAAGTCTTTCTTCAGACAGCCACTGAACCCCTTCAAGATCTTAAAGATTTCAATCAAAGTACCGCTTGAACGACGGATCTTAAGGCGTGCAGCGTATGTTTTCCTTTGATGAACCTCAATCATGTGAGTTGGGGTGCTGTAGGCTTTCAAGTCTAACGATGCTTTTCTTGTAATGAAGACAACATGCCTGGACAAAATATTCTAGATTAGGTCAAACAAATGACGTGATTTCTCTCGAAAACGTACCTTGCGTGCATGCTGAGCTGCGGGGCACATTGGTCCTCCTATTTTAAATAATACCAAATCAGTACCTTGCGGTGTTAACGAATAAATCTTATCAACTAATGCGGACAAGTGTTAACTCTTATTAAGGTTTATTGGGAGGTTGCCATCGACAGTCTTTTATTGATGGATGATGTGAAACTTTTGGCTTCTGTCAGTTCCGCGTTAGCCTCTAGCAGTTGATGACATAGTCAGATAGCTAAATCGTCGAGCAATGCCCATAAATGAGGAAAAGTAGTTCGTCATGCGCATATGCTCAAGTGACACTTCTGGGGAATGCTTTTGGAAAGTAAGCCTATTAGAGCGATGACTGTCAAAAAAGTATTAGGAATAAGATGCAGCACAACGAAGATGCTCTGAGCCATCTGGCGTTTAGTTGCGGTTCTTACCCCGCATATATTTCAGACGATCTTCTCCGCACACGTTCACCCATTGTTAGAACTTGGTCTCATCGTTGCGTTAACTCAGTCTAAAGGCTAATTTGATTCCTTAAAAAGGTAAAAAATAAGGGGTACTAAGATGGCGCATGCTATGTGCCACCTCGCTTAGAAGGATAGAAGGAGCTCCAAGAATGCAATCGTCCTGTGACACATTCGTGAAACTGCACCAGATAATATCTTCGAAATCAAGGTTTGGATCGTGAATTTTCATGCACTGAAGACGTTCGTGACAGTATAAAGCCACACCACCACCTTTTCTTGGGCGATCGTTCCGTATTAGCATCATGTTGGGGATTGAGAGTTCACTTTCAGTCATACAGGATTGAAACCAGGTTTCAGTAACAGCAACGAGGTCGGGCGTGTATCGTTTGCACAGCTCGGTCAGTTCAGTCAATTTGTTGAACAAACTTTGAGCATTGGTATAGATGCATTTAAGTGAGTTTTTAGAATGTAACACCGAGTCAGTATTTGTATTTATTGGTCTGACGATGTCGACGTCGGACCGAGATCGTTTTTTGAAGCAATTGGAAGTAATTTTGCGGGCGAATTTGCACCAGTCTCGGATAATTGCGTAATTAAAGGCTCCAGGTGGAGCTGAACAGCGGCTTTTGAGTTGCACAGTCTAACTTTCTCAGGTAACCTGTTTCTATTCACTTTTAGCTTGCTTCGAACATCATCCGCCATGCTACTTGAAAGAAACGTAACCTTAAGTGGATTTGCCCCTTTCCCGTGATAGTTCGGCGAACGAGGTATTCTGTATGTGTCGACAACTACAGAATTTTGGAACCGATATTTTCGGCTATAAATGACCATTGTTTACGGTCGTGCTCTTTGTTTTCGAAGCCCGTTGTGGCGCCCGAATTTTCTGGAACGTCAAGCAAAATAATACTCTTGGTGCTGTTTGATCCCGCCTATTCGGTGCTTTTGACCTTTCCCACCAAGGTACGTCAGCATATATACGGTTGGGAAGGTCACTTTGCGTTCGGAGCAAATACGAATTTAGTAGGACATTTTCCATGTCCTTTTCGTTGGCGAAAGTGATTTTTAAAAGACGTGGTTTATCTTGATTCGGGGATTTCGTATGACGAGTTATTCGACTTATCGACACGGGGTGAATACTATCTAGGCCGATTCGATTACAAACGACGAACCAGTTTTCACGGTCATGCTTTTGCCTTTCGTGAAAGAGCGTCACCTCTGACTCAGGAATATTGGTGCATATCACACTTCAATTTTTTATGCGTTTTATCGAATTTTTCTGCTCTTGTGATATGGAACCGTTTTGCTTTGAACTTCCTCTTTTGCCTGAGTTTTAGGGCTCAATTCTAACGCCAAAAACGTATCACCTTTAGCCACCATCTGGGCAAATGTTAGCTTGATGGAATGAGACGCGTTCACTTGGAGATCTTTGGACGTAACCCCTGAGTCTGGAATCGATGGTACATTATTGACTTTTTTCAACAGTTCCGTCGATTGATGGAGCTCAGATTGCTTTTTGTTATCTCGAGCATCATCTGCTTCAGGTTGAATCGCTGGGGCAATTTTATCCATCAAGAGTGTTTTAAGCCTTTCCTCAATTATTCGATAATTATTTTCTAAAATTTCTAACCGAGGCTCAAGCCTTGCCTCATAGGCAGCGTTGTGTGGATTGTCGCTAGACTGTTTGCTTCGACATGAAGTGCATATGTAACAGACACTGGGGAAATCCACGTTGTTGATAATCGATGCCACTTCCTCTGTTAGGGCTTTATCACAATTGACATGTATTTTACTCAGGCAGCCGAAACATTTAACGACATGAGATCTAGCGCTTACCCCTTTGTTGCAAATTTTGCCCACATCACGTGCAGCCTTCTTTGTTTGGGTTTTCGGGGTAAACCTGCGTGTCATTGTTTTAATCCGGTTAGGGGTGAATCAGTGCCGTTATTGATCGATCGATAACTAGCGGTGGAGTGAATGCGTTGGATCGGAGTTAAGTGATCCAAACGATGAAAAGCGAACGAGGTAGGATAAAAACTGTTGCGATTTCACGATTTTCGATCTCACAGATTTCAAAAGAATATCGGTCGATTCAGAGTGATTTGCTTTTCTCGACGGTATTTGAACAGAAACAATATTCCAAAGTACCGGATCTGTTGCACGCGTGGTTATAATTCGAAAATTTGGATTTTCAAGGATTCAACTTGCGCGAACTTGAAACTGGTATAATCCAAACGAGTGAATTGAGACGAGTTCAATGATATCTGAGCCGTTCAGTTTAGAAGAGCGAGTGAGGAAATAGATCCAAAAGTATGAGAGCACAGATTTATGCGACCGCACAGCAAGCGATCATTTGAGGTGAATCGCTGATTCGTGGACATGACCCTTAGTTACAAGAGCCTAGAAGATTTAGGCCGAGTAATGCGAGCACGCTATCCTTGCGAGTGGTTAACACTTGAAACTCGCTACCGAAGGAGTTCCTGTCCCTACCATTAGAACAGATATTTGAAGCGCATTGGATCACCATTTTATTCTTGGAATTCCAAGGCATGCTGAGCATGATCGATAATTATCAAAGTTGTTTGTCAACATGAAGCATAAAAAATGGACAATAATTATTAACATTTGTTAGGACTTTGGGAATTGAACCGCTTAGTAATGTATTGTTGGTCCTCTACTCTCAAGGCTCGCCTTGTCAGGAGAAGTCAGCCATTGTTTTTCGTGAAGAAGCTTCTACGGGATTTTATCCCTTCCGGTTTCGATTGAGAAGAAGAAGTTTGATCACTCGAGAAAAGAGGTTTTGACAACCCTTGTCACATAGAACGTTCTGGAATTTGAAGGTTTCTATCACGTCGCCCCTTGAAAGCCGACGCCGAAGTGAGAAGAGGGTTAAAGAAATAGATGTTCATTTTAGGGTTTCTTGGACAAACTTCAACCATTTGGGCAGCCAAATGTTGGACGCCTTCTAGTATTAATATGTCTTTTGGAAGTAATGACTCCAAGCTTGTACGCAGTATACTAGATTAGGCCTCCCTAGTGCCACATATAAGAAGAATAATACCTCTAGCCTTCTACATGTCAGAAAAGTTTTGTGCTCAAAGAGCCCTGCACTATCTCCTTGTACAGCTTAGGCACATTCCGCTGTTACGACAATAGCTAAATCCTTGAGCCTCAGAAACGATTTAAAATCAATTATTTTTCTATCTGCAGTCACTGTAATTTTTTGACTACTACGGACAACAGATGACATTTAGTATAGTTTAGAGAAAGATCTCTATCCTGCGACCACTGAATGATTTTTAGATATCTTTCAACAAATCATCGTGAACACTGGATCCGTTGAGTTCGATATCATCTGCAAACATGTACCTGAGACATCACAATTGAGATGTCAAATCGTCGATCAAAATCAGGAATATTATTATGTCTAGAACAGAACCGTTTGGAACTCCACTGGTAGCTTTTTCAAATTTACATGTAGTATCTCCTACAGGGACCTGTAAGGATATGTCATTATGTAAACTCGTTATTCAGTCACGAAGCTTAATATAAACTCATTTTGCTGCAAGCTTCAACTATGGGAACTTGTGAAGTTGAAGGCCTTTTAATGTCTAACTAGGAAACCCCTACCCAAAACTGAAGGCGGTTGTAATCTGATTACGCCCCTAGATTTAGTTTAAAGTCATGCAGTTTGCACCCGGCATTTCTTTTTCTAAGTCTTCATTTTGATAGAATTAGAGGGACAAATTCCTGTGTGAGCTTCTTTAATAACTCAAACGGAAATATGGATATGAAGTATACTGGCCGTATATTTCCTGATATCTTACAATTATGGTAGGTTACTCTTCACAAGCAGATTACGAGGTCACCGATTCAGGAAGAAATTAAACATTCGTGAACAATGAAAATATGGTTCGCTATTCATTTTCTACATTTTTAGACAATATTTGAGAATAAGGTTTCGGAGCTAACATCTCATTCATTCTTAAAGCCAACAACTTTGGTAGGATTTCAATGCTAGTTTGGATCTTTATCCAGGTGTTGCGGAAAAAGTGTTCACGCACCGATAACCTGAGTGTTCAGCTTCGAAACGTCTTACCGAATTACCGCTTGTAGCTGGTTTAGTGACAAGCCTCATTAAATCATATAACCTCCCTTAAAACTCTTTAGAATTCTGATATCTTTGATCCCCTGGACTAGCGCTTTCCACATGTTCAGCGTCAGCCGATTAAACATTTCCAGGCACTCTGAATTACATTGTAAATATGTTTCGTTGGGTAAGAACGGGACTGTAAGCGGCTGACCAGACAATCGAATATACAGCATTTCTTCCAGTTAAAAGCTGCAGAGAAGCTGCAAAAACGAATATTTTTTGTAGTTTTAAAATCTCCGATGATCGTGACGCCCAGGTTTTTTCGAACAGCTTTCAGGGAGAACATATCATTATTGCCGATGCCGAAAAACATAAAGGTGGTTTATTTTTATGACACATTAAAAGTTAAACTAAAAAAGAATCATTTATGACGATACAAACGGGTAAGAATTCGAAAAAACCGTTTTATTTATGCCGGTTTTTTGTTTAAATATTTGGAAAACGCTCTTGCAAGTAGACAAAGTGTACTTTGGTAGCTATAATCAGGATTATGCACGTCATAAATAACCGTAGTTGAGGTGTAGATCATGTTGGTAATTCACGAAGAAATTGCGAAATATAATCTGAACTTTGAATGTTCTATCTATGGGAAATGCTTTTATTTACGCAATACGTCCAACCGTATGCACTTTGCTGCTAGCTTGATCTCTGGAAGGAGACGATTCAAGGAGTCAATTGCTTTACGTAAATCTAGGTAGAGGGCTTCAGCTGTATCCTCTTCGACAAGCGTTTATGTTGCAGGGAGAAATTAACCTGAAGAAATCCGTATTGACTTGCACTCAGATAAATAATAAAAACAATGATGCTGGGGAAGTTTGTCATGCAAAAGTTTTTTAAATTTCCGAGATTATGCTTGTCAGACCGATAGTTCTAGGGTTAGCACTTCTTATCTTGCAGCCACTTTTGTCCATTAGTACTACTATGGCTTTTTAAACTCGCCGGTAACCACAAATGTGAAAATGTGATTAAATGCGCTTTAGATGTTTGCTCAGCACTAAAGTGAGATTCTTTAACATGAAAAGTACAACATCCGGCCCCTTAAATCCATTGCCTCTCCAATCATCAGGTCTGTCGCATCTATTGACGAGATAGTTTTCGCGGATGTTCCTAGACACTAACGAAACGCAGGCAACCCAGTCTTCAAAAGAATATTTTCATGAGTTGAAAGTAAGCGAAACGGTGAGATTTCAGCTCATTTATTCGTCAAGAAGCAAACTTTGGCTACAATACGGAAGCACTTGTTAATCGTTCGTCTGAATCTAATATTTCATCAGTGGTCAAAGGACTATGGAGAGTTATATTATTTTAACGTGTTATTTAAAGCCATATCATCAGATTTTTCAGCCTTCTGCGTTATTTTGATGAACAGTTGTTTAACTCTTTAGGGTCGTTAAAGTAAAACTATACTTTGAATATTCCACCGAAAACTAGACAATATATTCATGAAAAATGTAAAAATGTCTATTAGCAGTTCTATAGCAAATATCAAGCGATGTATGTACTACAACCGGTATAACTTGTTTCCTGATTACCCTTTATGGATGCTGTTCAAAAATTATAGAACTTTGTAGTAGCATTCTCTTGTTTTTGAAGAAAATCCGAATTCTAGCCAAAATTAACAACACGTTTCGTATTCTTCCAAGATTTGTCTTTATACACGCTGGCTGCAGCAGCCCAAGTCTTCCTGTACGATGACGCCAAAGTCGCTTACCTGGTCCACATGGTGTAAACGTTCATCCCACACTTGGTAAGCGTAACGAATAAAGTGTCGAATGGTCAGAATGTGGCATTTCGTGTAGTTGAACGGTAAGTTATGTTCTAATGACCACTGGTAGAGACGGTCGAGGTCACGTTTCAGGAGTTGATGATGTTCGAAGCTAGATATACGACGTCAAACCGTGAGGTCATTCGCAAAGAGTAATAATGAGCTTGATAAGATCATGCTGATATCATGGATGAATATAAGGAAAAGAGTGATTCCGAGTACGGATCCTTGCGAAACTCCACTGGTCGCCGGGAAACAGTCTGAATAGGCGTCTTTGACGCTCACACACGATGTGCGTTCTTGCAGAAATCGGATGATCCACGTCAACAATGGTTCATCGATTCCGTAGTGGCGTAGCTTTTGAATGAGAATAAGGTGATCAACTGTATAAAAGGCTTTCGAAAAATCCAGGTATGCCACGTCAACTGCAACCCAGCTGTCCACGGCTTTTGTCCAATCTTCCCTGGCGAACAGGAGGTTGGATAGGCAGGAGTGTCTTGGCCGAAAACCATGCTGTTCATGAGCAAGGACGTGATTTTCTTCAAGGTGGAGTGTGATGGTGTCAGCTATAATACTTTTCATGACCTTTGAGATCACAGACAGGAAGGTCACCGGGCGGTATTTATCTGGTAAAGTGCGGTCGCCTCCTTTAAAGACCTGACTGATCAAGCCTTGTTTACAAGTTTGTGGGACTTTGGCTGAGTCGAGTGAACGCTGGAAATATAGCGCCAGATCGTTTGAGATATATGCTGCGACTGCATTCAAAGCTTCTAGGTGTATGTGATCTATACCTGGGGAGATATTTGTCGCAAGTGGATCAATTTATGGTAAACGGCGTCGCGGCTAAAGATGATTGAGCTCAATGAAGGCACAGGAGACAGTGGCGCAAGTATGACTACGGACTGAGGGACAGTACTGAAGTTATGAGCGTACTGTGTGCTCAAAGTGCTGGCGACTTCTTCAGGTGACGTGAATAGACCCGAGGGTATCTTGAGCGAAGGGATACCTGTTTTCACTTCCCTCTGAGCGTTGATCTCCTTATATAGCAGCTTAGGGTTGTCTAGAAGTCTCAAAGTTAGCTGTTGTTGATAAAGGAATTGATCATTGCGTTTGAGAGATGAACACTGGTTTCGCAATAATCTATAGAATTCCCAGTTTTCTGGGGTGGGGCATCGAGAGAAAGTATACCATGCAAGATTCCGTAATGCAATCATTTTTCTGGTTCGGCTTCTAATTGTCGGTTGGTCGCGTTTTGTTGGTATTGTCTTCATCGTCGATGATAGGTCAAGTAATGTGTGCTATCTTGTAACAAAATAACTCCAAGCAGTATCAAGTTGCGCAGTATGAAGCAAGTCCCACGTGTTCGTGGCAACAAGCTCACGCAATAGCGTGTAGTTCGTAATCCTCCTAGTAGTGGCTTCCGGTATCCCCGCATAATGAGAGTAGCAGGGGTAGTCAAATATCAGCACGGCATGATCAGCATGACCCAGTAGTGGTTCGATTAACATGTTTTAGACCATCAGATCGAGGGTGAATGGGACCTGGTGGCCACAAAATCGTGTCGGTTCGTTGACATAGCTGTATAGTGGATGGTTAGCAGTCAATTCTGTTAAGTCACGTCCAAACGGATGGCTGGGCGACCCTGACGATACACCCGGAGAGTTGAAGTCTCCCATGATGAGGGCATATTTGAAGTGTTGAGAAACTCCGAGTCGGATGGCAGGCATCAAAGAAGAGTCTGTACTAGATTCCGCATTTGGAGGGCGGTAGATCACACCTAACAAGGCCACGTCGTCGCGCTGCAACAAAACTGTACACCACAAAGTGTCGTGAACAGATAGGTCAGGGTCTTGGATCGCTTCACAGCATAGTGCTTGATTGTAATGCAGTAGGACACCTCAGCCCGTAGTCTTACGATCAATACGGAATGACAACATGTTTGGGAGCATTAGTCCAGTATCCAATATGGTTGGGATCAACCAGGTTTCTGTGATGGCAATGAGATCAAAGTATTTTTGTAGAACGGAGCAGTTGTAATTCGGAGAATTTGTTCATGAATCCTCGGGTGTTCGTATAGCAAGAGGACAGTGCATCGCGGTGACGTTGGGTGTCGTTAGGTGTAATACTTAAGAAGCCGATCCGGAAGGGATCGGCTTCGGTAGGCTTTTTTGAGGCGGCTGCTTCATATAATTCCGGCTGATCGACCTCGGGTGTTGGGTCGGTAATTTTCGGCTCGGATCTAATCCTATTGGTATCGATAGACGAACAAAGGCGAATTTCTGAGGGAGCTTTTCATCAGTTCGCATACCAACAGTCGAGCGCCAACGTGACCATACTTTCAGACTGGAATGTAATTTTCGTAATTCGGGGGCACTGCCTTTGTAGTTCGGTGACTTAGGTAGGCGTTTTAGCGATGTTGTGAGTGTGGCCGTTATGTCAGATTGCTGCTGTATAAAGCCCTATTGCTCACAGTCGTGAATGTTGTTTGGATTCGTCAGCGTCGAAAAGCTCGCGAATGCCATGTACATATATGCTGCGTTTGTCATTATCCTTCATTCGGTCAAATGACGGCTTTTTCTTGGCTTGCCGTGCTGCTCATGGTAGGTCCGCGAAGATGCAGATTGGGGTAGGGGATTTGCGAAGTATATACGTGCAGAGAAGCACGGTTTCAGCTGCTTCAACGGAGTTTAGTGTGACAACCAGAAGTCTGGGTTCTCCTAGGTGACGCGAATTCGGGGGCCTGGAATACCGCAACACGCTATCAGCTTCCGAGGAAACCTGAAGAGTACGGCAAATTCGATCCCATTGCGAAAATTCTTCGGATAGACGTTCTTTAAAATACGGCGACTTGGATTCAGGCACATTTGTGCAGATCACTGTCATTGTACCATCGCGAGAATTCTGCATAGGGTTTTTCTGCTGGTTAACATGCGGACGTGTTGCATCCATCAATGGGACTAATGGTGGCTTCGAGATATGGGGATCAGTTTGCACATGAGGTGACGCAGCAACCAATTCGGAGTAGCCAAACTTGGCGGCAATATTGGGGTGGACATCGTCCTTAGAAGAATGAGGTTGTGATGAGCAGGTCGCTAACTTCGATTAGTTTCACGCGTGTTTCCAGTGAAGAGATGATTTCTTTCTGCTGATCGAGCAATGTAAGCAGAGCGCGGATAATCGGTTTTTTGGAACAGTGTACGCAAAACCATGGTAATTTTATGCGCTGTCGATGCTCTTTTACTTCTGACATTGATAAATCGGAACAACGCGAGTGGAACATTGTGGAGCAACTACTACACTCATTTCCTTCAGTTACGAAATTGGAGCAGTCTCCATTGCACAAATGTTGGCGTCCAAGTTTGGCAAGATTGACGTTCGGTTTTTGCTGGATTTATTCTCTAAGTTTTTTGAAGATTGGCTTTTACCCGTTGTCTTACATTCATGGGATTTGGGAGTAAATTACCATTAGACCGGAGGTCTAATCTTAACAATAATCGAAAATAAAATAAGAAATTTGTCACGACAAAAAAAGATTCAACTTGCGCGCTAGTTATTTTTGGATCCAGTGCGGATGAGCAAGCAACATTTCCATGTTATTTCCTTTAGGTCGTGGGTTTACTGGTCCTGATACGCTATTGCGGAGTTGCAGCTGCATTGAACACCTTAGGAGAGGAAGCTTGCTTTAGGGGGGTTGGCAACTGGCTATCTAAGTTAACGTTCTCACTAGATGCAATTGTTTCAACCTTTTTGTTTGCACGCCTTTTTGTAGATCTGGCTCCATCGACCACCGTAGGACATGTATATAGGTTAAAAGGACGTTGTAACTGGTTAGATTTGTCAGGTAACTAGTTACCTGCCGTTGTCTCAGAACTTATATTTTCCCTCACAACAGATGCATAAGTTTGGGCGGGTACATAATCTGACGAGCTGGGCGATATCACACTATTCCATTGCTTTTGGCAAGCGGCGTCAGTGGCAGCCTTATGACAGCCGCTACAATACCACTGCAACCAGCGGTACTTTGCATAAATCCCGTAGTCAGATTTGTGTATATCTGAGCAACTAGGGTGAGACCAACGATTGCAAGCTGCGCACTCAATTCCCTTAGCCACCATTTTGCCACATTTTCCGTTGGTGCAGGTAATTTTTGTACTCATATCTAACGGGCAAAGGTATGACTAATGAAATTTCGCTAGAAAAATAAAGGCTGATTTCATCACTAGCGTAATTAGTCAGCAAAAATATCAATAACATAGTAAAATAGTTATTCTCTTTTACAGCAAACTCAAGGAATAGCGAAAAATCATAATGATATTTTATCGGAGCTTGAAAAATACAACCAAGTTGAACGTACCACGCTTTCTTAAAGGAAGGTCGTGTCTCTCGAATCTTTTATGCTTTTTAGATAGAGTTTTTAAGGCATTGGATGAAGGCAGACGGGTAGATGTCTTTTACTTAGACTTTTGTAAGGGGTTTGACTCGGTTAGTCACAGGTTCCTAGGGATGAACCTCGCGGCCAAAGGCATATCGGGTAAGCTTCACGATTGGATAACCAGTTTTCTTCGTGATAGATCCTTCCAGGTCCGCATAGGCGATACTACCTCTGAATTCGCAACAGTTACCAGTGGGGTCCCACAAGGTTCAGTATTAGGCCCCATACTCTTGCTTATCTTCATCGATGATCTGGCATCGCAGTTGTCATGTCCCTGCTACATGTTTGCTGATGATGTCAAATTCACCGGATCCAGTGATCACGGTGATTTGTTGAGAGATATTGAAAAGGTCATTAAATGGTCGCAGGATTGGGATCTTCCTCTGAACTATAGTAAATGTCATCTGTTGTCTGCAGCAGTCGACAGAATTACAGTAACTGCGAATAACGGTAGGATCGACTTTCAATCTATTCAGAGGATTAAGGATTTGGGTATAGTCGTAACAGCGGACTTCAAATGGGCTGCGCAGTGTGCCACCGCTGCACAACGAGCTAGAGGAGAACTCTTTAGGCTTAAATCCGTTCTGACATGTAGAACGCCGGAAGTGTTTATCCATTTATATACGGCGATCGTCAGGCCGCATTTAGAATACTGCATGCAAGCCTGAAGCCCCTTCTTTCAAAAAGACATATTACTACTAGAAAGATTCCAACGACCGGCTACCAAAATGGTTGAAGGTATGTTTGGGAAACCCTACGAAGAACGTCTAATTTCTTTAGGTCTCTTCTCCCTTCGTCGTCGGCGTCTACGGGGTGACCTCATAGAAACTTGCAAAATCCTGAAAGGCTTAGGCGACGAGGGTTGTCAAATCCTGTACTCTCGAGCGATCAATCCCTCAACTAGAGGACATACATTGAAGCTTGTGAAAAACCACAGCCGTCTGAATCTTAGGCAACACTATTTCAGTGAAAGAGTGGTAAGCTTCTGGAACCAGCTGTCTGAGGAACTAATAGCTTGCACATCAATAGGTGCATTCAAAAGGGGTTTAGATGCCTTGTGGAATGGGCTTTTCACAGACATTTTCCGTGAATATACAGATTGTCTGTCGACAGAATTGTCCATTTTTTGTTCATTTTGAATTTATATGGTCTTGACCTCGATTAAAAAATCCTGTTATATGATGCCCCGTTTTAGATATCATGATTTGAATGTACGCACCAATTTTCCATAGCTAACCTCTCCCCGGCTTGGTGAAGAGAAACCCTTTCCGTTTTTTTCAGTCGCAGCTACAAATTCTGGGACCGAAGGACGGCTTGGAAAACACCGGACGTACCATCGCATACGAGAAGGATACCAGAGAAAACTGAACCAAATTTGGCAGTGGTGGGCGCTCCTTTGAAGCTTTCTACAGACAGAAATTCTGGACGCTCGATTGGCTTATCAGCCATTTACAGTCATGTGCCAACTGAACTGAACTAATCCCTTGGCGTCGCGATCGTCGAGGATATCCAAATCACAATAAGAAAAAACGCTATGGCAGTGGTGGTTGCTCCTCTGCAGCTTTTCATCGAAAGAAATTCTGGACGTTCGATTAGCTCGTTTGCCACTTACTGTCCTTTGCAACTGAACTGAACTGAACTGAGTACTCGTGGACATGACCTTAAGTTGTAGAAGCCTAGAACCCTAGAGCCACCCACGCTATCCACGTGGGAGGTGAACACTTGGAAATTCTGGACGCTCGATTGGCTCGTTAGCCACTTATTGTCCTATGCAACGGAACTGAACTGAATTGAACTCGCTGCCGAATGGGCTCCTCTGGCGCGCGCGATACGAATTTACCTCGCTAGATTTCTGATAATTATTTATTTTGCAATTTATTTTGCAATTCATCTGATTCATCATCCGTTCAGATTGTTGTTACACTGTTACGTATTTGTCTTTCATCACTGAATACAATTACAATATTTCTCCTGCATAATGGGCCGCGTTGACACGATGATTAAACGGAATAAGTGCGCAAAATGTACACAGGATACAATACAATACAATACAATTATATTTAGAGCAGAAGGAGTACAAAAGTTCCATTTAAGCTCTTTCTTGAACCGGCATAACTACCAATGCCTCGGGTATCCTGGGAGGTGGATTCGTTTCTCGAAGCAGTCGTCTTTGGCGAACCAGAGAAATTGATCGGTGCTGTACTTGAACAGAGATAGACTTGGCGCTTCAACAACCTTGGCCGGAAGTGAGTTCCAAGTGCTGACAACACGTTGTGAAAATCTGTACCAGTGCGACAGACGATTCGTCCGGTGGACGAGCAACCGAAATTTGTGGCCCTTTGTTCGATGGTCAGAGATAACTACAAAAAGCGATCTGAGGCCAGGAAGCTCGTTCCGGCAAACAATCCGATAGAAAAGTATCATGTCACCACGAACCCTGCGGCAGGCTAGTGAAAAAAATATTCAATTTCATACATCGCTCTGCGTATGGTAGCTTGCAGATACTGGTGCAGAATCTCGTCGCAAGTCGTTGAAGTTTTTCTAGAAGTCGCTCTTCGGCTGCGGTGCAGGGAAACGCCGCTACAACACCGTATTCTAGGAGTGGTCGAACGTAAGTGCTAAAAAGTATTTTTGTAATAGGAATAGACCAATCAGCAAACGTTCTTCTTAGGGCCCACAAGCATCGCAAGGCCTTTGATCGTGCTTGAGCAGTGTTTGCTGCGGTCTTCAGGCTGGAAGTCACAATCGTGCCTAGATCTCTGGTCTCCGTACAGCTCTCAATCTTCATGTCATCGATGTAATAATCAAATGGGTCCAGAACGCCTACCGTCAAGTGTTTCGTTTTGGTAGCATTCCGCGGAAGATCGTTGACTGATGCCCATTTTCTGATGGCGTCTATATCCTTTTGCAGTATTTCACAGTCAGTTGATGAAGCAACTGCGCGCCATATTTTCAGATCGTCTGCAAACATCAAGCAAGTTGATTGCAGACTACGTGTTATGTCATTCACATAAAGAATGAATAAGAGAGGGCCTAAAACCGACCCTTGTGGTACTCCACTGCTGACAGGCCTCCAACTAGAAAGGGACACGTTGATTTGCACAGCCCATTGCCGATCTGCGATAAAACTATGAAGCCATTTCAAAAGCGAGCCTCCACGCCCATATGCTCTCAATCGATGCAGCAGCTTCCGGTGATTGACCCTATCAAAAGCTTTCGAAAAGTCGAAGAATATCACATCGACAGATATCTTATTGTCTTTTGCATCAGCCCCGTTGCCGCCTAGACTGACCTTGACGTGGGTGCAGCGGCTTGCGGTGCCTCGATGATTCCATTGAGCTATACTGGGATGTCTTCGTTGTCTTCGAAGTTACTCAACCAGGTTTGTCATGGTGAGAACCAGACAACACATCTCCTTGGTCCCTCACGGACATTGTATACAGACGAGCTTATGAATCCGCAAGGATCACCGGCTCGACTGGTTGGGGATAATGTCGGAGTCCCCTCTTTGTCTCTCCACCACCCCCTCGCGAATGGCTTGGGAACTGTACCTACGGTATCCGGCCCCGATAGGTGCGATCCTCAATCTCGCTCCGCTGCCTTGCGGGTTAGGCTTTCGGGCCAAAGGCTTGAGGTGGGAGTCCTCAAGATCAACTCCTCTACTTCGGCCTGGGCAACCGAGTAGTATCACGCCCACACCCAAATTGATTGGGTGGCACTTTGTCATTTTTTAATGATTGTGTAAAATATTATATATATATTTGCATCAGCACAAGCCTCTCTTGTGATTAAGAGGTTGGTTAAGCAAGACATACCTTTGATAAATCCATGCTGTGTAGGAGAAAGTACGTCGCGATGGTAAATATAATTTTCAATGCAGCGTTTCACCAGCTTCTCCATGATCTTCAACAGAACAGAAGTAAGGCATATTGGTCTGTAGTTACTAGGCTTGTGCTTGTCACCCTGTTTATGAAACGGCTCAACGACACCATATTTCCATTCGATAGGTAGTTCGCCCTCCGAAAATGACTTTTGGTAGACACAAGCCAGGGGCCGAGCAATTATTGGAGCCAGGTGTTTCAGTATAACTGGGTGGATTCCATCCCATCCAAGAGACTTGGTTGGATCGAGTTCTTTGAGTAGTCCGTACACAGCATCGGAATTAAATGTGACAGTGTCAAGCATAGCATTGTCGGCTGCGTTGATATGCGGGAGGTCGGGCTGCTCTGCAGAGAAGCATGATGCGAAGAATTCTGCCATAGTTTCGGCTCTTGATAAATCTGTTGTGAGGATGTGGCCGTTGTCGTCCGATAAAAATGAAATGTCGTCTTTCCTTCTCAAACGTTTGTTTACATAAGCGTACAGTCTTTTGGGTTGAGACGAAGAATTTTCGATTAATGATCTCTTAAAGGTTCGACGCTTGTCTCTTTTAACTTTCGTTACAGCATTACGAATTGATTTGTAGGCTTCATAATTAACCGCAGTGGGTTCCAATTTGAAGATACACCACAACCTCTTTCTATGACGCATCATTCTTTGTAGACATTTATCAAACCATGGAGGACCACGATAGCTGCTAGGGTGTTTCTTCATCGGAACATGAGCTGCATACAATTCCAGTAGGTTGTCGTAGAATTTTCTGCAGGCTAAGTGAAGGTTCAAATTCTCTACATCCCACGACTGCTGGCTAGCGGCGGTTATAAGAACATTGAAGTCAGTCTTCCACGGGTTAGGGATGCGCTGATTCCTGAACGTTTTTTGTTTGGGAAGACATGTGTATGCTAGGATTACCGCGTGGTCACTGGAATCGAGAGGCTGCAGATGTTCGATGTTAGATATGCAGTGGTCGTGCCGTGTGAAAATCAGGTCCAGGCACGAGGATGATGAAATACCATAACGGGTCGCATCAGGAACATGCTGAATTAATTTTTCTTGTACTACAAAGTTGAGAAACGATAACGAGAGCCTGGAGGCCCCTGGCTTACGGCTTAACATTGACCAGTCGATGTCAGGCAAATTAAAGTCGCCCATGATGAATATCCTCGGTTTTGAAGTATATTGTCGAATCAAATTCATCCAAGCACGATCCACACATCTTGGTATCATGGAATTATGCAGCGACGGTGCTCCAGCCTTCGGAGTTCACATAATGCCAGGCGTCAAGCTTCTCGACTTGGATTATGCTGATGACATAGTTCTGCTCTTCGACTCATACACAGATGCACAGGCGATACTGAACAAGCTATCTAGTATTGTGCCCGCATTTGGAATGCGTTTTGCGCCCTCTAAATGCAGTGTTCTTCTGCAGGACATCGACTTATCGAACAAGGCTTTATTACTTGACAATCATGCGCTTGAAATTGTGGATCGTTTTACGTATCTCGGTAGTTGTATCAATAATTCTGCATCGTTAGATAACGAGGTCTCGGCACGCATTTCTGAAGCGACCGTAGCATTCCGCAACCTAGGTCACCTCTGGCGTCAGAAAGGACTGTCTCTGCTACTCAAGGGTAGAGTCTATAAAGCGACAGTTCGGGCTGTGTTACTATATGGGTGCGAAACCTGGACCTTACGTAAAGAACACATTCATCGTCTCCAAGTATTTGACAACCGGTGTCTCCGCAGCATTCTAGGTGTTAGCTGTTACAATCGTATGCGCACCGATGCTCTCCGAAATAAGTTGTTGGGTAGTAATGTCGATATTGAGAAGCAGATCAACCTGCATAGGTTACGCTGGCTGGGCCACGTTTTACGGATGCCGGACCACCGACTTCCGAAACAGATTTTCTTTTTGCGACGCCCCATACTTATTGTCGTCAATAATCTCGGGGGGCCAAACCGTCACATTTGTCATATCATTAAAAATCTTACTATAACCTGTGCCAAAGTAGGCGCAGAAGCGTCTTCCATGGCTGGTGTTCCCCGCGATCTATATCGCATGGTTTAGTTTACGCTTCATGATATGTCCCGAAACCGTTTCAATGGCGGTTTGCACAAGCATCTTCTTGGAAGTGTTTGCATAACCTTGTATGTTTTGTCAAGCGAAGTGACGAGAAAGCTTGTTATGATGCATGACAGTGAAAGCCGCAAGGAGGCTGCCGTTCTGATGTTGCTCTACTCGTTCACGAAACTTGTTTGAATGCATGTTCCATTCGAGGTGTATGCACCTCTTCCCAGTTTGTTTGTGCTTACTCTTCTATAGAAGCCGTAGCAATTTAAGTCCCACCCTACCCCATCTTTTAGGATTTTACTTTTTCATGGTTGTATGGCAGTTAAGCATTCGGTACGTGCTACCGGTGTAATGCTGTCTTTGATGATGATGACACATCTTGGACTACGATAAAAGACAAGAAAAGTAAGCGCTTGGGATTCAAAGTCTTTGATTCTGCAGATCAACATCTCCCATAAATTATCGGTACCTCGATGATGTACGGTTTCCGATATCATCCACTCATTAGAAATGTAAATGAGGACACCGCCGTGTCTGTCAGTTAAACGATCGCATCGCCGAATAGAGTAATTGGGCATGAAAACTTCTCGATCTTCAATGTTACTGGATAACCACGTTTTACTTACCGCAAAGAGTACAAGAGAATGTCGGAGTATAATGGTCTCAAACTCGTCTTTCTTGTTCAAGATGCTTCGGGCATTTGTAAGCATTGCAACGGGCTTCGTTGTTTGAGCTGTAGTGGCTGCTGAATCATCCTCTGACGGCTGACCACTCGAAAATTTCTGACCGTCAGGTTGCTTTCACCATTTTGTAGCCTGAGCTTGAGTTCTTCAACTGATGTTCGTAATTTAGTTCTATCTTCTAATGACAGGTCAGGTTTAAGAACAAACGCAGTGCCTCTCAATTTGTGTGAGTTTGAGAGTAATCTAGCGGGGTCTTCAGATCCTGAATAGACAATTTTCAGTGGTCTATCGATATCTGGTTTTCTTTTACCGAGGCGTATAAGAGCTTTAATCGTCACACCCTGGTCGTTATTATGAAGAACTTAGTCGAGAATCACTTGAAGTTGCTGCAGATCATCCGCATGCCGATCAGATGGAGACTCTTTGCTGGATTCTGGCACTCTGAAAACTAATAGACAACGTGATCGGGGTGCATAGTTCTTATTATCACGCACTGTGAGGGACAGAGCAACAGACTTCCTTTGATTATCACTCCGTATGCTTGTACATGCCATGGCGACGGGCATTGGAACATTGCAGTTCACTGGGCAATTGCGTCCTTTGTGAGATTGCTTGGCAATTATCTCAACCCACGATGGTGCTTCAATTTGGTTGGAATTATTCCACTGATCACCATCGACTTCAACCCGATTTTTCTTTTTTTCCTGAAGGGGACGCGGGCAAACTAACAGTACACGGTATGGAGACCTCGGAATCGGAAGTACGGAGCCTTTTGACTGATTGAGGAGCAGATTTGATAATCGTTTTTGATCGAAGCGAAACATTCCGTAATTTTGAAAGTTTATCACGACGACGACGAGCGTCACAAGCAGAACAATAGAATACAATTTGCGTACTAGGAAATTGCACCAGCGAATCATAAATTGATTGATTGACCGATGAGCACTTGACGTGTTCCAATTTGTCACAAAAATCACACTGTAGAGCGCAGTCAGAGTTCTTAACGTGTTCAACGCATTTAACACACTTGCTTGCATCATTTACACCAGAATTAGAAGTAGAAGTTGCCATGACGTACAATTCGAAACGCGCGTCAAGGATCTTAATGATGACGATCCTGCCATCCAGTGTGATCGCTGTGCTACAGCTTGACGAGCAATCGGCGGTGAAGCACGCGGTCGAACGCCTTACTGAGGTCTATAAAAATGACATCGACCGCTTGACCAGAATCAGTCAAAACACACCAACGTTCTCGCGCCAGGAGCAGATTACTTAAGCATGAGCGATTTTTGGTGAATCCATGTTGTTGTGGACACCAACGCCCACACCCCAAAAGAAAGTGCTCGACTTCTCTAAAATTTTACCGATCACAGAAGTCAATGTGACCGGCCTGTAATTAGCGGGACTACTAGGGTCCCCACTCTTGAACGTAGGTTTAATAATACCCTGTTTCCATACTTGTGGCAAGACCTCTAATGTTACAGTTTTTTTTAAACAACCTGACCAGCAGAACGCACAGCACTTATGATAGGGCTCGTAAAACCAACGGATGAATATCGTCTCGTCCAGGCGCGGATTGTTTGTCTAACTGTTCCAACAGGAGTCTAACAGTCTCTACATCTACATCAAGATCAGACGGGACCTCACTGTTATTAGAGACAGAAGGGGGGTCACTGTCTTCGAGACAGTACATGGAGGCATATTGCTTAGCCATGGCTTCAGCTTTCAAACCATCCTCAGTAATGTCTACCCCATTAGTATCTATCAAATTAGGAATATAGGGCGACGAATGTATGCGAATAGCCGTTTTGGTGCACAAGTAGACTTGTCAACCAATCGCTGCTCGTACAACATAGGTTTTCTGCGTTTTAATGCCGTGCAAAGGTTTCTAGCTTGCCGATAATTGCCATAGTCAGTGGCGTTTTTCCGGGTTACGAATAATGACCAGAGCTTTTGACGTTGCCGCAAACGTTTCCTTATATCCTTATTAAACCAAGGGAAGCCTTTCGCATTACGACGACGTGTGGACAACGGAACAGCCACCTCAATAACTGTCAAAATTTTAATACGGATTACCAGCCAACAATATTCAACATCAGCTGATTGATCGAAAGACCAATCGAGAGATGAAGCAACATCGCGTAAACTACCCGCGTCTGCCTTCCAAAAATTCCTTCTGGGAATTGGATCTGGTACCCAGCCAGTGTTGCGTTTCAAAATAAAACTTAAAGTGGCATGATCACTACAGCCTAATTGAGCTTTAGTCCGAAGCTGAGTAATATCGGACTGCGTGAGGGTGAATACCAAGTCAAAAATGGACTCACACCCAGTAGAGCCTACTCTGGTCGGGTAGGAAACATGATGCACGAGGCCCACATCAACCACAGCGTCCAATTAGTCCTGCTCGAGTGACCCAGAACCTTCCTCTAGCGAAGTCCAATCAATACTATGTGTGTGTGATGTGAAAGCACTAGTCTGATCCAGGCAAAGTGCCGCACAGTCACAGACTGCACGTGGACTAGACAGATATGACAAACGAAGTAGAAAGAAAATAGAAATGTTAGTGAGACTCCAGCGTGTTTCCGCATGCAGCTCACTACTGGTGGCCAATGAATTTAGCACGATGTTAGCCGCACTGCACAGAAATACTGCACAATAGGAGTATTGAAATCGCCAATAATCGAGCAGTTGGAGTATCTACCATATTGACATATCTGTGACATCAGAGTATCTGCCTGAATATTGGGAGGACGATAAACAACACCTATCGTGGCAAATGAAGCTACAGCCCTTATACGCCACCATAAACTCTCACCCATATCAACAGTCTGCTAGAAACAAGTTAGTACTGCGACGGAAATATGTTGTTGGAAGTATAAAGCAACCCCACCATCGATTCTAGCGTCTGTTCGATCTGAGTAAAAGAGTCTATATCCAAGGTTATGCTTGTTTACCTTTAATCCACTGTTTCAAGGCTCACTGAACCTGATCTTACTGTCTCCATCTGACGACGGCAAACAGCCAGTCTATATCCAGTCAGGGCCAGCTCGGGAACATCCTGCTGAGGTTAGAGCCAGGTTTCCATCACCGCAACGATAGCTGGATGGTCCTATCTAATCCGATCAAAGAGTTCATCCAGTTTGTTTCTCAAGCTCCTCGCATTAAAATATATCACTTTCAAAGATCCAGATCCCTACGAATGCCTATCGTCAGAGGTTCCCAACGAACTTTGGCTTCATCCTCACAACCCGATAGTCCACTATCCGTAAGTTAGTTTCACCTGTGGCCGTGCGCTCGCTAATCTCCTGAGTAACTTTTCGCATTTTCACACGATCTTCCGAAAAGAGATCACGCAGTAGTCGAAGTTCACTACCCTTTAACCTGTAACCCCTCTTTAGCAGTAAGGTCACTCTATGATGCGATTTAAAATGAAAAAGAGCCCATTCCTCTTAAAAAATCATTTCGCACAGACGAAATGAAGGATAGAATACTTGAGGCGTGGTACCAATGCCGAAAGTTAGCAACTCCTGAAATTCATATTCGACCAGTATACGACACAGCACACGAACATGAATAATCCTAAATTGATTACGCCAACCAGTCAATCACACACACCAGAGAATAATAACCTGAAGTAGCTGAACAATTATGGGTTAGCGAATCCACTACTGTAAGTTCTCCATCTGCCCCCAGAATGAAATATTTATCATGCTGTTACACCAATGCTCAGGTCTTTCTAAGCAAGTTTTCTGAAGTTTATTTACTTCCGACGGCTCTTGTGAGTTTTTTGGTTAGTCAAGAACGTCTGCACCATAATCGTTTCGGTTAATGGAAGCTGTGGCGTCAGTCGCGGTTAACCGTTAATCCGCTTTTCCAGGGCCGAGGGACGACAATCTTCTGCTGGAGCACAATGCCTGTGTCGATAGCATTGTTGTAAAGCGTCGTTCACCATAGATTCAGATTGAAAGGTAACCTTAAGTATGCGAGGACCTGATCCTTTGTAGCTAGGAGAGGCTGGCAAACGCTTCAAGGAAGTAGTCAAGGTATCGGTAATTTGACTCAGTTGCTGTAAGAAGCGCCACTGTTCACAATCATGAGTGGTGTTTTTGTCAGCACCACTCTCATTCAATTCCGGAACGCCATGAACAAAGATGTTTTTTTATCGTTTTCATGTTTCCAATCGTAATTCTCTTCCTTCTTTGCTTGCATATCCGCCCATGATATATTGGGAAATATACGGATGGGGGACGAGATGTTTCGAAGAATGTAAGCGGATAGAAGAACAGATTCAACATCTGCTAACGATTTTAACACAATGCGCAACAATCTTTGCTCACCAGCATGTGCCGATTTGTGGTGTCTTGACAAGCGGACCATGCTAGCCGGTTCCATGTTAAGTACTAGCTCTTGACACAACTTTTTCCATTGTTGCACATCTTCAGATTGACGTGTTATGAAGCTGGGTGAATCTGTCTCGGGGACATTGGAGCAAATCACGGTAAGTGCCTCCGCTCGTGCTAACGAAACCTTCAACGTTGTTGCCACGGAAATAGAGGAAGAGCATGATTGGTGCTCATGTCGTTTAGCGGTTTGGGTCTGCCTGCGACAGAAACACTAGATTGCTTCGTTTGAATCTTTTGTTGTACGCGGTTGTGATGGGTCTGTGCGACTAACTTTTGTGCTGATGGAAGTGATATAACAACAGCAAGGCTTGAAGTAATATGCTGTTCGTTTAACATGTTTTTAAGTTTCCGCAGACGGCCTTCGAGGGTAATGATACTCTTGATCTGTTGATCTATCAAATGCAGCAGACTTCGAACCATTGGGAGATTAGTGCACGCGCTGCAATACCAAGGTTTCGTGGAATTAGAGCTATGCTCAGCCAAAACAGTTGCAGTTAGACCTGAGCAGCGTGAGTGATACCATACGGAGCGGTTAGTGCATTCTATTCCTTCGAGAACAATAGTAGGACACTTAGAATTTCCACAGGAACTATTCGATTTATCCGTAGATTGACTTTTACCCGTTGTTTTACACTCACCGGATCTTCGCGTTAGAACAAAGTTACGTTTTTGATTTAACAACAGCCATGATAACAAAAACAATAAAAAACGAAATCTGTCACGAGCGATAATATTCAACTTGCTGCTTCAAGGCGTCAAATAACGATGTGATCTTGTACTAGCTCATCATTGAAGTTCGTGTCGCAATGTATGTATGATATGTATGAAAGCACAAGCCTGGTCCAGGCAAAGTGCCGCACAGTCAGAGACTGCACGTGGGCGATATTACTGTCAGGTTGCCCAGGCCTAGACAGATACGAGGGGGAAATAGAAATGGTAGTGAGACTCCAGTGTGTTTCAGCATGCAGCTCACTACCTCTGGCCAATCAATTTAGCACGATGTTAGCCGTACAGCACAGAAATGCTGCACGATTGCACATCCGTGTCGCAATATACAACACGCATGACATAAGTTTTTGAAGTGAGCATAGAGGATTCAGTCGTGCTACTCTGATACTCAAAAGTAGACAGGCAGCCTTCACACACAAACTTAGGACATGGAGATGGAATATTTTTTTATGTACGTTAGCTCCATTTAAAATAAGTACGATACGCAGGATATCTGTGACTTGTGATTATACATGGAGCAGGTTATCTGTATGTATGTATGTATGAAAGCACAATCCTGATCCAGGCAAAGTGCCGTACAGTCATAAACTGCACGTGGCCAAGATACGGTCAGGTTGCCGAGGCCTAAACAGATATAAGAAAGAAAATAGAAATGGTAGTGAAACTCCAGCCTGTTTCAGCATGCAGCTCATCACCGATGGCCAATCAATTTAGCAGGGTGTTAGCCTCACAGCACAGAAGTACTGCATAATTGCACATCCGTGTATGTTATCTGCTTAGATCAGAGACCAGTACGGTGAGTTCATGCACGGCAGAATTTTGTTGATTGGTTAGAACAACGTGTAAAGCAACTGTGTAGCAAGTCAAGAAATCCTGAGTCTGAAGTGTTCCAAAGTCACAGAAATTAAAAGGCTGAGGTGATCGACAACAAAATCTAAGTTAAAATGTTGACTTAACTCTGAATGTCAATAATTCAGTGTCAATTCTCAACCCAACTTCACCGTTTGTATTCCTTATGTACAACACTCAAGGAATTTACATTCAGCAAGCCTACAACAGTATATCGCGTGAGGAAGTGAGGTTTAAAATCAGGGTTTTTCTTCCCCTAGATGAAATGCCCTCCCAGATTAACGAGCTCCATCTGCCCGCAGCAAACTGGTTTTCAGGCGCCATTCACTCGCCCTCCCTTCTCCTGTTGGTAGAAGCAGTTCCGCCGGGCTCAGAGAGCCACTCGTGCAGGCCAGAAGCTGGACTTGCTTGTCACAGGCTATTTGAGACGCATGCCATATGGGAGCAATTTATAGACAGTGGGAGCTTATCCCCACTGCCACCCCCGCCGATGACAACCTTTGGAACCTATCGCTACTCCGCGATATGCAGATATACCTTCATGTCCGCTATAAATGATCGAATATTCAGAATAAGCTCCGGAACGTTATTAAGTTTGGATCCATGTCCAGGTAGGTGTATCTCAGAATAGCAATAAACAGTAAAGTAGTCTAGCAAAGTGCGCATCATAGTAGCTTGAGTTGAAATATCCAGTAGTATCCTCCCGTTTTAACATGTTATATAAAAATCATTACGTATATTTACTGTCCCAGCTTGTTTACTCCTCACCCAATCCGCCGATTGAGCCAAGGTCGGTTTTCATCACGATTAATTTCTAGCAGTGAGATGGAAATTGGTTTGAGACATTTTCATGTAGGTTCTTGTGAAAGATATACAAGTGATATCCCCAGCTCTACAGCCTTTACACACCCAAGTGCATCCTACAAGTCAGTAGGGAGTTGACAGATAAAATGCGCCGTGCACTATATGTCCGCCTTCGGGACTTGGATCCGGATTTTCCTTGGGGTTTTCTCTCGAAGCCTTTTCCATAATTGGGTAACCTGCAAGATAGTAGGAGTTTGATTTAAAGGTTTTCTTTCCTCTAGATGGACTTTCAATTGCTAACGAGTTCCATCTACGCGAAGCAAACTGGTTCTAAGTCGCCAGTCGGTTGCCTTTGCCCCGGCCAGGAGCTGTTTGAAACGCAGGCCATATGTGGGCATTTTATAGGTAGTAGGGTCTCATTCCTACTATCACTCACGGCTGCGACAATCCCGTTGTAAACGTCGTGTGAGTAATGTTTATTTCATAATCGAACTGTTTAGTCATGTGAATGGGTGCAGAATGTGATGTCATCACGTGCTTGTGATGTACAATCATTGTGGACATCGGCCTAACGAGGCCAACAATGAAACCATATATTTATCAAATCAATCAAACAATATATATATATATATATATATATATATATATATATTCACGCTTTTTAATTTTGTTTCAGCTGTATCTACACAGAGCAAATATTCCATTTATTGAACCATTTTTTCAAGATGTTGGAGCTCTTTGAACTGTTAACGGCCACAATGCGAGCCCCCTTTTGGTTTTTTATTGATCTTTTTCTATCGCCTCGTTATCAGCTGATCTATGACCATTTGCTCATTGAAACCAAAACCATCGCAACTTTGTGCCCCGATTGTGCGTTTACGTTTGATGAAAATCACGTCCACCTACTTGCCTTTCTTTGTAAGTCACTCTTCTGATTCTTTTCCGACCATTTCGATTGTGATCTTTCTGCGTGCTCTTATACTAACGTTTTTATCCTCTCTTTAGATTTAAATTTTATGATTCTGAAGTGATGTTTTAAATTAAGCGTCATTAAAGTTATAGTTCATAATGGACGTTTCTCCAATGTTTGTTTCTTTATTTTTTTCTAAACTTGCCGTGAAACGTCATGTTATCTCATGGAACACCATGCAGCGCAAATGTCACTTATGGTATGAAAGCACAAGTCTGATCCAGGCAAAATGCTGCACAGTCAGAGACTGTACGTGGGCTAAGATACTGTCAGGTTGCCTAGGCCTAGACAGATATGAGGAAGAAAAGAGAACAGGAAATTGAAGTGAGACTCTAGCCTGTTTCAGCATGCAGCTCACTGCCTGTGGCCAATCAATTTAGCACGGTGTTAGCCACACAGCACAAAGTACTGCATGATTGCACATCCGTGAGTGTCACTTATTTCGATAGAATTCCGCACACAAAGCCACGTGACTTTCTTGATCAAAATTACGTGATTTACGGAAATTTCGCATTTAACATAAGTTCAAATTTTCTAAAGATCTCGTGTATCTGGGTTTTCTGCTGGCTGCAAGTACTTTTTAAACGCCTCTTGTTTTGTTTCTTCCTCATATCTGTCTAGGTCTGGGCAACCTGGCAGCATCTTAGCCCACGTGCAGTACTTGGCTGTGCCGCACTTTGCATGGATCAGGCTTGTGATTTCATGCATCATACATGCATACATTCGAACCGTACATCTAGTTTCCCTGATTTCACACAAGAACTTTGTCGTGACATTTGCCCCGGAGTAGAACAAAACTGCGTGTCTAAACTGGTTTGCGGTTTCCATTCAATTTTTACGTTCACCAACCTGTGCAGTATTTCGGTACTGCGCACGCAACACCATGCTAAATTGATTTTCCAAAGGTAGTGAGCTGCATGCTGAAACAGGCTGGAGTCTCACTTCCATTTCCTGTTCTCTTTTCTTCCTCATATCTGTCTAGGCCTGGGCAACCTGACAGTATCTTCACTCACGCACAGTCTCTGGTTGTGCGGACACTTTGTCTCGATCCAGGCTTGTGAATTCATCGATTCACCACCCAGTTTTACCTCGTTCTTACACGCCACTCGATGCTCAATCTAACCATGGTTTTTAAAGCTAGATTGTCTACATGACAGTCCTGTTGACTGCTTAACATCGTGAAAAATTGATTGTCAAACGGTGGTGAGCTGCATGCCGAAACACGCTGGAGTCTCATTACCATTTCTATTTCCCCATTTCTGTCTAGACCTGTGCAGTCTCTGTACTGCTCTTTGCCTGGATCATTTTTGTGCTTTCATACATACATACATACATCTCATTCGCCATTATTGGTTGTTGTTTGCATATGTTAAGTGTGTAAAGATATATACCTAATTCATCTGTTTTTATCGCAGCTAAGTGAGTTCGCGGTAACACTTCATTCTTTTTTATATAATTTTGTTATGCTTGAATGGTGGCTAAGCATCGGCACGTGTCGATGTGATGATGCTTGCGAATTTTAGCAACGGTTTTAACGTATCCTCTGTTACCACTAATTTTCAAACTACCGTGTTTGTATGAAAGCCCAAGTCTGATCCAGGCAAAGTGCCCCACGGTCATAGTCTGCGCATTTGGTCTAACATACTGTCAGGTTGCCCAGGTCTAGAGAGATTTTGAGAAGCAAAATAGAAACTACCGTGTAATAGTCTGTTTCGATCGCGGAAAACTTTTTATGAATTGTCTAGCAGCAACACCACGTTATTGAAACGAGTTTTTCTAATCGTTTGTACATTTCTTCGAAATTCCTAGCTATATTGTATTTTTCCCTACAGGTTGCGTTCCTTGTTTGATCGGCATATTGTTTCATGATGTAGCGGTGTGGGCCACAGTTGTGATACTTTTTGGAGTGACGTTTGCTTGGACCGGATGTCTCCTGTATCCACTACTGTTACGTATCGCCTACTCCCCATGGGACCGTATCGAATTGGAGCCTTTTGCACAACTGCACGTTTTCTTTGCTTTTCTAGTTGGGCTCAGCGTGCTTGTTTTGCTTGCTGTGATGGAATTCCCCAACGAAGTTCCCATGAGGAACTGGGTCATTGTTTCTTTTTACGTTCTATCTATCCCAGTGCTGTCCTATCTTCCAATCCACTTCCTCAGTTCCACTGGACCTGTAAGTTACATTTGCACACATTCTGTGATTTTCCCGCGGAATTGCACCACTCCAGCTTGGTATGCATACGCGTTGGCGCTTTTGAGGCCTCGCCACTGTAGAACGAATGCATCAGTTCTGCCGTTCGATTTATGCGCCATAATCGACATTCACCACAGCCGCAACAATCGCATTTGTCCAGCGACCCCAGTCTTTCGATTTTTCGGTTTTCAGTTCACCTCGAACTTTAGAGATCTAACTTTCCAACTGTCCCCCTACTTAATGCCCTCGTTGTATGTTTGTTTATCAGCTTTATGTGTTTCCCTGACGCGTATGCTCCCGCGGGTATACCGCTCCATTCTAATGGAATACGAACGATATCGAATAAGCGGTTTGCTTGATTATCTACATTTCCACTGGAATCGACTCAATATCCCACTAACTCTTGGGACATTATGGTGTTTCAAACTTTTTTTCGTCCTCAAATCTGGCCCACGCGATTGGCCTGTTCTTCCTGATTCCCAACATTTATCAGCACTGGATGTCAATAATTCTTTTTTAAAACAGTACACTGAACCACCAGTGAACCAATCTATCACGTCGCTTTTACTTACTCGTGTTTATGTGGGAACATTGGTCCATGGCTCAGAAACATGGCTTGCTGTTTTTGGTTTTGCAACATTTTTCGGTACGGTAGCGGTAGTTTTCGTTCGAATTTTGCAAAAATTACTAGATCCTTCTGAGACGGAGATAAACCGTTTACTAGCGGAACCCATTAATGCACCTGTGGATATTCAAGACTGGAACTTAATTGATGATCCCGCGTTGGCTTTGGATCAAAATGATGCTGTGGCAGCTGAAATGTTAGCTGGAACCCAATGGAACTGCGCAATGGTATTCTTGTTTCTCGCTTTCCAATATGATCTACCAAGTCTCCCTTTGATGCAACGTATTTGCTGTTCTCTTTATGGCCTGATTGTCATTGCAATCACGTGCATGCATCCTGTTCAGGCCATGGTCCGATCAATTTTACTTCGTTTAGACCGCCCTGGTCGTGGGTCCTCTTGGATGTCCCATATTCGCCCACTTGTTTTTTGCATCGGTTTGATCGTTTCATCGATTTGTATCATGACATATGTGCCCGAAGGTCTCGCTGAACGTGTTCTCAATCTATCTAACGCGACTGCTACAAGCGATTCCCCGAAACCCATTGTGGTTCCTCGATTTGGCTCATCCGTCGAATCGCTCAAAGCCCGTCAGTTACGTATTGTTCTCTGTGGATGTCAATTGTTGCTATCTTCGATTGTAACGGTGTTGGAATATTTCATGTATCAGTTCTCTCGTTACAATCCGCAATGGACGGGTCTTAATTCTAGTCTGTTTTGGATTAAGCTGATCAGCTTTGTACTGGACTATTTCATTTCTCTCTTGTCTTTTCTCACAGTCTGTTGGCTTTGTGTTTACGATTCGATTGGTTTCTGTCGGCTGCTTATCATTTGTTGCTATTTCTACTTCATACTTTATCCATCGGCTGCGAAAGCTTACACATGGGCTCGTTGGCATTTACTGTTTCGAAAGCGAATGAACGATTTAACCGCTCCAACGGAAGAGGAGCTCTCGTCTCATGGTGACACATGCCCTATTTGCTATTCAGAAATGACACCCACTAACGCCAAGATCACTCGGTGTGGTCACTTCTTTCATACCGAGTGTCTAATTCAATGGATGCGTCGTCAAATTTTCTGCCCAATATGCCATGCTGATTTGTTGTCAGCTAGGGTGGTTAATAGACGAAGCACTGTCACTCAAGAAAACAGATGATCTATTTATGTTATTTTTGTCAACTGCTTTTTGGACAGATTCTCACATCATTTATAGTCCCTTCATGGTCGCATCATTCTCTCCGGACTAATGTTGATACTTGGTTATTTGTTCCATGTTGTGTTCTTGTATGTATTGCAATGAAAAAAATGGTCGAACGTTACACGCTTTTAACGCATTTACAGTTATTGATAGGTTAAATGCTTTCATATTGAACCGTTTAGTTTCATTGTTTTTTTATGCGGTTTACGCCGTCGCGATTTTATCTATACCCTGATTATCTACACGGGTGTTATAGTTCGGTCATTAGCAGAGAAGTCAAGGTTATAATTCACCAACTGGGAGGGGTGCAATTGTTTCGCGGTCTCTGTCGGTACCACTTTGACACCTGTGTGTATAGCAGACTTAGAGAATCACACAAGCGCGGTTGTGATTCGAAACAAAAACCTCCCGGTCGAAAGACGCCACACGCGCTAAACCACCATTCGCCCGTTAACATAACTGCAATTTCACTGATTGGTCCAAGCGGATGACTAAGTTCTGAGCTCTGAAAAAGTAGCGTAGGTATTCAATTCAATTCGAGTGGTTTAAAAAGCATATAGCTTTACAGAAGCAGAATAATATGGGAACTACGAATAATATAACAAGCAAAAACGGGATTTGGTTGTTTACTGAGCAGTTTAAGAATCAGGTAAAAAACCAATGGGCAGAAATTGGATGTAGATGCATGGCGTCAAGGTGTATAGTTTTCTTCGATGCAGGGGTTAAGGGTCAAGATGCATCTAGACTTCTCTTGAAAATCCGCTGATTTTGTGAGTTTACAGCATAATCCGGTAGATTGTTCCATATGAAACAAACTCGCACGGCGTATCAGCACTCTGTCCGAAATAGCCACATATCTCCTTCTCATTAAGAATATATATTCTACGATGGTTAGGCCGTTTTGCGGTACCAAAGGTGTTCAACCCAGAAACCGATTGTGTGGTGTACACAATACGACTTTCGTGTTTCGCTGAATGTAATCATGATATCTTCACCTACTGCGGGCAAAAAGCCGGAAACCGCTAATGAGGTACACTGGGGATATGAGCTATCTGTGAGTTCGGATATTATTCATGTTACGGGTGTAGATTCTCAACTCAGTTGCCAAATTGAAGAAGCCTTCCTGTCTCTCCGGCTTTCGTTGCAGTAAATAACAGATTGATGAACAGAGCATAGGTTTACATAGTGTTTGTGATTTATCGAGCGCATTTCATCTTTCAGTAGATATCTTTTTCGCTGCCATAATCTCTTCAATTCGACCTGCATGGACGCGTCATTATAAATTGTAGCATAAACATGTCCGGTGTACGTACATGAACCTATTTCAGTACCATATTTTCACACTCGAGTGAATTATATAATACCTTATCCGCCAAGTTTCCTACAGTCAATTGTAACAGATTTCAAGCGCATGCGGATCTTGATCCTACAATCCCTACCTGATGATAAACATGTGCATGCAAATGAGTGTGTAACAGATTTCTACTTTCACTTGCGTGATTAGGGTTGTGGTATGACTTATTCTTCTGACGTAAGAATATATAGCTCACGTCCATTGCATTTCATGCATCTACCCTTGAATACTGTGTAAGCCCTTGCTGATCATGGTTGTGCAGGTGTGTCCAACGTCCGCCGACCGATTAGCCTGTTTGCATCGTCCGTGCACACACTAGAGATCACGCACAACTGGTTGTCAGATTGTGGATATGTCTGGTCTGGTGTCCAGTCACTTAATCGTCAGACACTTAATCACCGACTCTTAATCCCTAGACACTTAATCACCAGACATTTAACCCCCAAGTTCATCCCCAGTCACTTAATCTCCAGTTTGATAACTTCTGATTTTAAGAACGCCAATCTTTCCGTTGTTGAGTATCGCTGTATTTCTCGAGATGTCATACCATGCAACGAAAAATAAGTAAACTTGGGATGAAAGCAGATAATGAGACAGACGATGATCTACGCCTCATGATTGTGCGGTTGAATAATGCATTACAGTCACTCTTTTCTTGCCAACATCTCACCATGTGGACTTTTCTTAACGGTTTGCGAAAGGATTGCCGACACCATACGTTCTCAGTTCTTCAAACAAGTGCTGGGCTTCATATCAAACAGAAGAAGTTTGTTGAGATATGCGCATTCTTCAGAAGTTATCAAACTGGCTGACTGAAGATTAAGTGACTTGAGGGTTAAATGTCTGGTGGTCAAGTGTCTGACGATTAAGTGTCAGTAAACTATCTGGCCTATCCACCTCGACTGCATTCCTATCATCCTTCGTTATTTGAAGCATTTGGTATTTCTGTATAAAGATTGACACCCGGTTTATCAATTGCATATTATCGAGATCCACGCTGTGACCCGTGTTCAGCTAGGGCTTGTACTGAATTCCGAAATATACTTCCGGGCGCAAATTTGTATTATCTTCGAGATGCGATAATATTTTGTGGAGCTTTTTGCCTCTTATGTATTGTTACTAGCGTTATTTAAGATTCCACTTATCCCTTCAGACGCGTCTTCGAGATAAGGTGTAGGAAGCGTTGCTCACCAAACGTTTTCGTTTGGTGTTTAATTAGGTTCTTAGGATAACCAGAAACCCAGGCGACTAAATTTCTACTGAGTTCGCTTTTTTCGGTAGCATCGAGGCACAAGTGTTCAACTGTGTAGAACAGCGGTTTTGCAACTGACAAATCGCTATCAGTGCTGTGCACTTAAATTAAGCACGGCGTGACTCCATAATCACTCGGGTCGTTTGCATGCCTTTATCGGCCTTGGTGATCACTATACTTCTTGTTTTCACAGCCCAAATGTGCTGGTTGCTCATCACGCGTAAGGATAATCTATTCGAAAGGCAGCGTGGAAGCTCAAAATGAGTTCCACAGTTATCCATGCTTATTAGTTACGCTTGGCAGTATAACAGCTGACTTACAGTTAAAATGACCGCATTCAGCTTCAGCGTGTCACGTGAGTTCACCAGGACGTTGCATAACAGTGTAATCGATCGGAATGAAACCACCGATGAGCGTAAATGGTCAACATGGGGTCATCGCCATTCGATATTCAGACAACTTTTATGACTTTATGCGATAGACACGTTTGCTTATAGTAAGCTGAATAACGGGCAACTAATGTGAAAATAAAATAATTTTGTTGATCGATGGAATGAGGCACATTTGAACGATCACAATTGTCGCAAATAAGGTCGAATAAAAGTTGAAAAAAATAATGCAAATATAAATCACCACGCATTCCAACTAAGTTGGTTAAAAAAGTAAAAATTGTTCGTCAAAATAAAAGCGAGCTAAAATGTTTATCAATGCTTTTCATCAGAGTGCGCTTGTTCCAGCTCAGTGAGAACTCCGGAAGTGTCCTTTGGATGCATGAATATTACGGGGACGCCACATGCACCGATTTTAGGTTCTGGTGCTAGAAAACGGATGTTCTTTTCTTTGATTCCTTCGATTCCACCATTCAAATGATCAACCTTTATAGGGACACACAAAGCATGAGTATAGTATACAATGGACCGTGCAAAAAGTGATAAACAACAGTGAAAATTGATGACAACAATGATCTGCGGATCCTGAGCATGCATAGGTGATAAGGAGCGGCAACAACCGCGAAACCGGTCGTGTGCTTCCGACCTGCTTTTCGAACGTCATATACTCCTTATTAATGAAAATCTGGCTTCAAACAAAAACTAACCATCATGCTGTTTTTGGAATGTTGAAAAATATTCCAAACAGTTACCGGTGCTGCATTGCACCAATTGTGGGACTTAGCTTAGCCCCCACATGAAAGCTAAATTTCACTTTGCAAATGAGGATTTATCCTCGAATTCGCAAATAATTGGGTTTAGCACAAAGTCAGATGGGCGTTCGAATATCAGGTCACGGATACGCATACCTGATGAACGGCAACAACCGCGAAACTGGTCGTGTGCGATAATATTCAACTTGCTGCTTCAAGGCGTCAAATAACGATGGTAGTGAGACTCCAGCTTGTTTCAGCATGCAGCTCATTACCGTTGGCCAATCAATTTAGCACGATGTTAGCCGTACAGCACATAAATGCTGCACGATTGCGCATCCGTGCGAGGCATTAATGGTCAGGTTCGTTACGCCATCTATTTCTACCATTTCTATTTTTATTTCCCCCTCATATCTGTCTAGGCCTGGGCAACCTGACAGTATCTTAGCCCACGCGCAGTCTCTGACTGTGCGGCACTTTGCCTGGATCAGGCTTGTGCATACAAATAACGATGTGATCTTGTACTAGCTCATCATTGAAGTTCGTGTCGCAATATACAACACGCATGAAATAAGTTTTTGAAGTGAGCATAGAGGATTCAGTCGTGCTTCTCTGATACTCAAAAGTAGACAGGCAGCCTTCACACACAAACTTAGGACATGGAGATGGAATATTTTTTATGTACGTTAGCTCCATTTAAAATAAGTACGATACGCAGGATATCTGTGACTTGTGATTATAAAAGGAGCAGGTTATCTGTATGTATGTATGTATGAAAGCACAAGCCTGATCCAGGTAAAGTGCCGTACAGTCATAAACTGCACGTGGGCTAAGATACGGTCAGGTTACCGAGGCCTAGACAGATATGAGAAAGAAAATAGAAATGGTAGTGAGACTCCAGCCTGTTTCAGCATGCAGCTCATCACCGATAGCTAATCAATTTAGCACGGTGTTAGCCTCAGCACAGAAGTACTGCATAATTGCACATCCGTGCATGTTATCTGCTTAGATCAGAGACCAGTACGGTGAGCGCATGCACGGCAGAATTTTGTTGATTGGGCAGAACAACGTGTAAAGCAACTGTGTAGCAAGTCAAGAAATCCTGAGTCTGAAGTGTTCCAAAGTCACAGAAATTAAAAGGCTGAGGTGATCGACAACGAAATCTAAGCTAAAATGTTGACCTAACTCGGAATGTCAATAATTCAGTGTCAATTCTCAACCCAACTTCACCGTTTGTATTCCTTATATACAACACTCAAGGAATTTACATTCAGCAAGCCTACAACAATATATCGCGTGAGGAAGTGAATACGCAAACGAAACATAGAATAAACTGTTACATCCGCAGACCCTCCGGAGCAATTGGTATGTTTCCGTCTGCGCTGTAATAAAACTATCTATCTCATTCGCAAGGATCGTTTGCATTAACAGTATCATCTATCTTGTGCCTGTACGTGGGCTAAGATACTGTCATGTTGCCCAGGCCCAGACAGATATAAGATAAGGGAAAGGCAGTGAGACTAGCATGTTTCCGTATGGAGTTCATCGCCGGTGGCAAATCAATTTAGCACAGTTTCATGTGAACAAGACAAACTACTGCACGATTGCACATCCGTGCACAAATGTGCAATAGTGCAGTGATTCTGTACTGCTCTGGTCAAACCGTGTGAAATTGAATTTCCAAAGGTAATGAGTTGCATGCGGAAACGCGCTGGAGTCTCAAAGCTATTTTCCCTTATCTGTCTAGGTTTGGGCAACCTGGCGGTATCCTAGCCCACGCTCAGTTTCTAACTGTTCGCACTAGCCTTCAGACAGCCATTAACCGACGTCTTCTCCGCTGGTTGGGGCACGTCCTGCGCATGAAACCTGAACGGTTACCACGCCGAGCGCTTTATGCGTCAGCTGGTACAGAATGGAGAAAAGTGGCTGGTGGTCAGCCACTAACATGGAAGAGTGGCTTGAAAAGGCTCACTTCTGGTTTAGCCAGGGTTGGACGAGCGCGCTTGCCTGTATGGGGTGCAAGAGAACGTGAGAGTGTATGGCTCGACACATTGGCAACGATGGCAATAAACCGGCATCAATGGAAAGAGTGCATCAACTCTATTATCCCCTGACATTTTCCTGTCGTTCAAAACTATATTTGAAAAAAATTTCAAAAATTGACGTGTAAATGGAGAAAAAATTATCCACTGTTCTTTTCTCACTGTTTCTACCCGATTTGTACCCGTACTCGCTTTGTACACTTCATTGTTTCTGTTGAACGGCACCATATCTGTATCAGATTGTGCAAATATAATAATAATATTCCTCAACAGATGAGTTCCAGCGCGAGCGGACCAAAATATAATCCAGCTGGTGTGCGGTGCGTCCGTCGTTAGAATACCATGTTAATAAGTGCCTCCTAGGATGCTGAAAGCGCGTGTTCGTCACTGTAAGACGGTTAAAGCTGGCGAAATTAAGCATGCGCTCACCATTTTCGCAACCTGTTCCAAGACTGAACTTGCCAATAATCCGCTGAGTAGTCGCGTCCGGTGCGCCTGTACGGGCATTCCAGTCACCAGCAATGATCAGCATGTCGCGCCTAGGGTTTTTTCTACGGCCTTTTGTAATTCTTCATAAAATGCGTCCTTGGATGCATCGTCAGTGGGCATGGACAAAACACTCAGGTTGACCGGTTTTCCACGGAAACGCAAAACCAAAATTCGTGGTGAAATGGCTTCCCATAACGTGAAGGCATTTTGGGCCTTTGCGTCAAGCGCAATCGCAACGCCGTGTAGCCCGGAGTTGTCAGTGGGTCCACTGTGGTACAACCAGTAGGAGATGTCCCTTCCTGGAATCTTGATACGAATGCAGCCAGTGCCCGGAATTCTTACCTCCGACAAGCAGCCTATACTCAGACTGTGCATCGTGATGCATTGGCTACCGGGATCGAGGAGCGTTCTGACATTCCAACATGAGATATACAGTGGGGAGCGGGTATTAAGGGACCCAGCTTGCTTACTTTTCACCCCAGCCACTGAGAGAACATGAGGCGCGTCGCGTACCGGGAACGCCGTAGCATTAGCGATATTTTGTAATAATTCGTGAGCCGTGAAGTGTCTTGGAAATTTGGGTACAAAGCAGCGTCCCCGGCACCACTCGACGTTTGTTCGAGTCAGCTTCTCTAGCCTTTGCACAACCAAGTGCGACCTGCAAGGCAGCAGGGAGTTGACAGAAAGAGGTGGTGTGCACCAACTAACCGTCTACGAGACTCTGCTCCAGATTTTGCCTCAAGGTTTACCCCCGAAGCTTTCTCCGCGATTGGGTATCCCGCAAGGCAGCGGAGGTTTAAAATCAGGGTTTTCCTTCCCCTAGATGAAATGCCCTCCCAGGCTAACGAGCTCCATCTGCCCGAAGCAAACTGGTTTTCAGGCGCCAGTCACTCGTCCCTTCTCATGATGGTAGAAACAGTTCCGCCGGGCTCTGAGAGCCACTCGTGCAGGCCAGAAGCTGGACTTGGTTGTCAGAGGATATTTGAGACGCATGACATATGAGAGCAATTTATAGACAGTGGGAGCTTATCCCCATTGCCACCCCCGGCTGCGACAACCTTTGGAACCTACTGCTACTCCGCGCTAACCAGATATACCTTCATGTCCGCTATAAATGAGTAAATATTCAGAATCAGCTCCGGAACGTTATTAAGTTTGGATCCATGTCCAGGTAGGTGTATCTCAGAAGAGCAATAAACAGTAAGGTAGCCTAGCAAAGTGCGCATCATAGTAGCTTGAGTTGAAATATCCAGTAGTATCCTCCCATTTTAACATATTATATAAAAATCATTACGTATATTTATTGTCCCAGCTTGTTTATTCATCACCCAAGCCGCTGATTGAGCCAAGGTTGGTTTTCATCGCGATAAATTTCTAGCAGTGAGATGGAAGTTGGTTTGTGACATTTTCATGTAGGTTCTTGGGAATAGTATACAAGTGATATCCCCAGCTCTACATAGCGTTGGTGCAAGTACAACTCTCCAGCCTTTACACACCCAAGTGCATCCTACAAGTCAGTAGGCAGTTGACAGTTGAAATTCGCTGTGCACTAAATGTCCGACTTCGAGACTTTAATCCGGATTTTCCTAGGGGTTTTCCCTCGAAGCCTTTTCCATAATCGGGTAACCTGAAAGATAGTAGGAGTTTGGATTAAAGGTTTTCTTTCCTCTAGATTGACCATCAGTTGCTAACGAGTTCTATCTACGCGAAGCAAACTGGTTCTAAGGCGCCAGTCAGTCGCCTTCGCCCCGGCCAGTAGCTGTTTGAAACGCAGGTTATATATGGGCATTTTATAGGTAGTAGGGTGTCATTCCTACTATCACTCACGTCTGTGACAATCCCGTTGTAAACGTCGTGTGAGTAATGTTTATTTCATAATCGAACTGTTTAGTCATGTGAATGAGTGTAAAATGTGATGTCATCACGTGCTTGTCATGTGCAATCCGTTGCGCCGAGACTGGACCTTGACGTGGTGCAGCGGCTTGCGTGCCTCGATGATCCATTGAGCTATACTGGGTGATGTCTTCGTGGCATCTTCAGAGTTACTCATACCAGGTTGGTCAATGGTGAGAAGCCAGACAAACACAGTCTCCTTGTCCCTCGCGGACATTGTATACCAGAAGAGGCGTATGAATCCGCAAGGATCACCGGCTCGACTGGTTGGGATGATGTCGGGAGTCCCTGCTTGGTCTCTACCTCGCGAATGGCTTGTGAACTGTACCTACAGTATCCGGCCCCGATAGGTGCGATCCTTAATCTCGCTCCGCTGCCTTGCGGGTTAGGCTTTCGGGCCAAAGGCTTGAGGTGGGAGTCCTCAAGATCAACTCCTCTACTTCGGCCTGGGCAACCGGGTAGTATCACGCCCACACCCAAACAATGACAATAACAGTACTAGAAATTCCTAACTCTATCTCTTCTATTGCTTCTATTGCCTCTTCTCCACATGTTACCATCCCCGATTCGCTCTCTCTACCTGATGTACGACTCATGCCGTCTAGACAGCCGTCGATTGCTGCAACTCTTCTACGCCCGCGGGTTTCATTTAGGTTAGCTTCGTTTAACGTTCGGACCTTGCTACAACCGGGACAACAGGCCGGCCTTGCACGAACGCTTGAGACGTTAGGCATTGATATCTGCTGCTTGTCGGAAACCCGTTTCCGTGACACAAGCGAAGTCTGTCAGTTGGTCTCACCAGCTGAACCAGACAGCAGATTCCACCTGCGCCTCTCTAGTGACCCGGATGCTTCCTCTGCCGGATTGGCTGGCGTCGGTATCGCGCTCAGTTCCCGTGCTGAGCAATCACTCTTAGAGTGGATTCCCGTTGACAGCAGACTGTGCGGTGCACGATTTCGTGGCCACTGTCGGGTGAACAGGCGGTGCGAAACGCGGAGGGATTTGTTTGTGATTTCTGCCTACGCTCCAACGGACTGTAGTGTGGATCTCAGTAAGGACAACTTCTATGAGAAGTTGCATAGTTTGTTTAAGGCACGCAGGACAGATGTCGTAATCATGGCAGGAGATCTCAACGCTCGCGTTGGTCGCCTGTCTGAATACGAGCGCCACCTAGGAGGTCAGTATGGGCTGGATGGCGGGCGTTCAGATAACGGAGAACGATTGCTCACATTCTGTGGCGATCACCGCCTCTATCTCTCCAGTACGACATTTCGGCGTTCCCAGCGTCGAATGGCCACATGGCGCTCACCATCACAGCACGTCTGGTCTCAAATTGACCACATTGCTATTTGCTACAGGTGGCGTGTTTGGCAAGCTTTCATGTCCAAGGTTGACTGACGCATCGCTTCTGATACGCAGCCAAACTGAGCTCAAAGACAAACATCAATTTCTCAAAGAAGGCTTTGAGTACTATTGATTACTCGTCAACAAAATGAAAAGTAAGCAGCAGAACGCTTGTCATTCTAGCGTCGCTTTTGATGTTTACTCATAAAGTAACAATGTCAGTTTCTCTCTAAACTCAGACTTGCTTGATCATGTCACAAAAAGAGTTTACTATATTGATTTTCAGGTTTTCTGTTCTGCTTGCGTAAGGGTTTGTCACAATATCACTGTGGCGCATGCGCCTCGCAATAACTGGTTGGCCCACCATTACAACTTCTCAGTTTGGTAGTGGACCTGTTTCATAATGGTTTGAGCTAATGTGTTGTATGGAGGTTGGATAAAGGAGACATTCTATGACAATAGCGATGACCGTTTAGTCTCGATTTTCTCAAACGAAGTCCATGATTTATACCATGATCTACATGCCTTCAAACATCGGAGAAATTATTAGAACATTTTTGTCACTGTTGGATTAGACTGGCGCGATTTATCGTGCAGCCTTTTTGTGTTGTACGGCTAACATAGTGCTAAATTGATTGGCCACCGGTAGTGAGCTGCACGCAGAAACGCTGTAGTCTCACTACCATTTCTATTATCCACCATCATATCTGTCTAGGCCTGGGCAACCTGACAGGATCATAGCCCACGTGCAGTCTCTGACTGTGCGGCACTTTGCCTGGATCAGGCTTGTGCTTTCATACCATAATACAGGTGGCGTGGTAGCATCAAGGATTGTCGTTCGTACTGGACCACCAGTGTGGACTCGGACCATGCGCTAGTCTGTGCGACAGTCAACTTCCAATTTGGGGGTAAGGCACGCGCAAGACGAACTCATGTAGACACCGCCTCTTTGATGCTCCCCGCTGTCAGAACCGAGTTCCATCATGCATTGACCAGGGAGCTCGCAGAAGCAACCCCGTCTGATGTTGAGCAGCACTAGAACTTCGTTCAGACAGCACAGTCCTGCGCTACTTCTGAAAGCTGTCAACCCACCCGCGCTTTGCCACGCTCTTGGATCTCGGCCCAGTCACTTGCTTTAATCGATCACCGTCGAACTTTACCCACCGGCACTGAACACAACCGTGCTCGGAGAGAATTCAATACCCGCTTAAAGGCCAGCTTAAGGAATGACCGCGAGTTCTGGTGGACGCAACGTGCTTGTGAGATGGAGGTTGCAGCCGCATCGGGCAATACTCGCAAATTGTTTCAGTTAATTAGAGCTACTGGTTCGAAACTGAATACAGTGAGCGAGACTATTTGCGAAACTGACGGCTCGCCGATCACCAATCTTAGTAGACGCTTAGAACGATGGGCTGAGCACTTTGGTGCTCAGTTCAGCCAGCCACCTCCTCCGACCTCGCCGCCTGAGACACCAATTTGCACGCCTTGGCCCGTTTCCTTAGCCGCTCCTGATCTCCAGGAGTTGAGAGAGGTAATTCGAGCACCGAAGCGCCACAAGTCACCTGGTCCTGACGACCTCCACCCGATTTCGTTTAAGGAGGGAGGTGATCTTGTGGCAGCGGAGTTACGTGATTTGTTTACCAAAGTATGGGCTGAGGAGCGGGTCCCGGCGTCATGGGGTGAATCGACGGTTATCCCAATCTTTAAGAAGGGCGCACGGAATCTGTGTTCCAATCATCGTGGGATATCTCTGACTCCTGTCGCGTCTAAACTCCTGGTTTCCATCCTCCTTCGTCGGCTATCGCCCATTCGGGAGTTACGTTGCCGTGAGGAACAGGCTGGATTCCGCCCGGGGCGAGGATGCGTGGATCAGCTTTTTGTCCTGCGACAGTTATTAGAGCACAGACACCTGTACCGGCGACCAACCATCGTAGCTTTTCTGGACATCCGGGCCGCGTTCGACTCGGTGGACAGAACTACTCTTTGGAACTGCTTGCTTAGGAGTGGCATCCCTCCTAAGTATGTCGCCATCTTGAAGGAGCTCTATTCTCATTCTTCAGGGAGGGTCAGGGTCTACGGCAGCCTATCGCCGGCGTTCCCCACAACCAGTGGCGTGCGCCAGGGCTGTCCGCTGTCCCCATTCTTGTTCAACTTTGCGATCGAGGATGTCCTCCAGAATGCTCTCCGTAGCTTCACTGAGGGTGGGATCGAGCTACTTCCAGGTAACCGTGTCACTGACCTTGATTATGCCGATGACATTGCTTTGCTTGGTGATGATCCGGTGTTCCTACAGAATGCCCTGAACCAGCTAGCATTGGAGGCGTCTAGGTACGGATTGCACTTAGCTCCAACTAAGTGTAAGGTTCTTCTTCAAGATTGGGAGGGGTTGCAGCCCACTCTGACGGTCGATGACCTCAGTCTGGACTGTGTGGAACAGTTCACCTATCTTGGTAGCTGCATCACGGCGGGAGGAGGGCTGGAAAGTGAGATCGGCTCTCGCATTGCGAGAGCTCGCTTCGCGTTCACTAGTCTAGGTCATCTCTGGAAGCGGTCTGACGTGAGTTTGAGACTCAAGGGGAGAGTTTACCTGGCCTCAGTCAGGTCGGTCTTGCTTTACGGGTGCGAGAGCTGGGCAGTACGCGCAGAGGAGCTCCGGCGCTTGGAGGTGTTTGAACATCGATGTTTACGGAGGCTTGCACGAGTGTGGTGGCAACACCGCACTAGCAACGTTGAAGTGAGGCACCGTGTTCTAGGTGTGGACAGCCTGATGCTACGACACCTAATCGACCGTTCCCGTCTCCGCTGGCTAGGGCATGTCTTGAGAATGAAGCCTGAGCGCCTACCCTTCCGCGCGCTGCGTGTGTCGGTTGGCCCAGGCTGGCGGCGGTGTTCAGGTGGACAACCGCTGACCTGGAAGAAGGCCTTAAAACGCTTGACGTCGGGTTTAGCTCGGGTCGGACGAACGCGGCTTCCTGGGTGGGGTCCAAGGGATAGTGAGTGTCTGTGGCTTGACACGCTGTCGACGATGGCTGAGAACCGGCAACAGTGGAGAGAGTGCATTCTATTTTGTGTTCCCCCCTCAAATATGTGGAAAAAAAATCAAAAAATCGACATGTGGAACAATGGACAAAAAAATTCCCCCTCATATTGTACCATTTTTTCTTTCTTTCTTTTTCTCGTGCATTGCCAGGTGGCACTTTTTCATTTTCAAATGATTGTGTAAATATATATATATGCAATCATTGTCGACATCGGTCAACAATGAAACCATATATTTATCAAATCAATCAAACAATATATATATATATATTCACGCTTTTTAATGTTGTTTCAGCTGTATCTACACAGAGCAAATTTTCCATTTTTTTAAGATGTTGGAGCTCTTTGAACTGTTAACGGCCACAATGCGAGCCCCATTTTGGTTTTTTATTGATCTTTTTCTATCGCCTCGTTATCAGCTGATCTATGACCATTTGCTCATTGAAACCAAAACCATCGCAACTTTGTGCCCCGATTGTGCGTTTACGTTTGATGAAAATCATGTCCACCTACTTGCCTTTCTTTGTAAGTTTGTCACTCTTCTGTTTCTTTTCCGACCATTTCGATTGTGATCTTTCTGCATACTGTTATAGTAACGTTTTTATCCTCTCTTTAGATTTAAATTTTATGATTCTGAAGTGATGATTTAAATTAAGAGTCATTAAAGTCATAGTTCATAATGGACGTTTCTCCCATGTTTGTTTCTTTATTTTTTTCTAAACTTACCGTGAAACGTCATGTTATCTCATGGAACACCATGCTGCGCAAATGTCACTTATGGTATGAAAGCACAAGCAAAATGCTGCACAGTCAAAGACTCTACGTTGGCTAAGATACTGTCAGGTTGGCTAGGCCTAGACAGATATGAGGTAGAAAAGAGAACAGGAAATGGAAGTGAGACTCTAGCCTGTTTCAGCATGCAGCTCACTACCTCTGGCCAATCAATTTAGCACGGTGTTAGCCACACAGCACAAAGTACTGCACGATTGCACATCCGTGAGTGTCACTTATGTCACTTATTTCGATAGAATTCCGCACACAAAGCCACGTGACTTCCTTGATCAAATGTGAACTGAAGTTATCGTCTACTCGCTACTTTATAAGTAGCTGAAGGGACTAAACTAAGCCCCAACTGATCCAACGGCGTATTGCCGCGAGGGTTATTACAACCCCAGGATAGTTCAAGTAGAATACCATTCCGAAACGCTAAAATCTCACCGGAAGCACAGGACCGGTTTCGAGGTTTTTGCCTCTCATCAGCTATGCGTATCCGCTGGACTCTTCGCCTTTCGAACTAGTATTTGTGTAGACGGATGGCGCAATGTGAACTGAAGTTCCCGTCTACTCGCTACTTTATAAGTAGCTGAAGGGACTAAACTAAGCCCCAACTGATCCAACGGCGTATTGCCGCGAGGGTTATTACAACCCCTGGATAGTTCAAAGTAGAATACCATTCCTTGATCAAAATTACGTGATTTACGGAAATTTCGCATTTAACACAAGTTCAAATTTTCTGAAGATATCTTGTATCTGGGTTTCCTGCTGGCTGCAAGTATTTTTTAAACGCTTCTTGTTTTGTTGCCTGAGGTCTGTATGTTAGAACTACAATCTAAGTCTTATGTAATGTTTTGCTCCCACTCCTAGCACTAACACCCCACAACCGGTTTCTGGCTGTTTGCCGTCATCAGGTATAGGCAATAAGCTTATTTTCAGTGAGCCTAGTAATCAATCTAAGTTTATTTTTATTATTTGACGTAGAGTATATGTATTCGAACCGTGCTAAATTGATTGGCTAGAGGTAGTGAGCTGCATGCTGAAACAAACTGGAGTTTGACTACTATTTCCTGTTCTTTTTTCTTACTCATATTTGTCTAGGTCTGGGCAACCTGACAGAATCTTAGCCCACGTGCAGTACTTGGCTGTGCCGCATTTTGCATGGATCAGGCTTGTGATTTCATGCATCATACGCGCATACATTCGAACCGTACATCTAGTTTCCCTGATTTCACACAAGAACTTTGTCGGAGAGGATTCGTGACATTTGCCCCGGAGCAGAACAAAACTGCGTGTCTAAACTGGTTTGCGGTTTCCATTCAATTTTTACGTTCACCAACCTGTGCGGTATTTCGGTACTGCGCACGCAACACCGTGCTAAATTGATTTTCCAAGGGTAGTGAGCTGCATGCTGAAACAGGCTGGAGTCTCACTACCATTTCCTGTTCTCTTCCTCGTATCTGTCTAGGCCTGGGCAACCTGACAGTATCTTCACTCACGCACAGTCTCTGGTTGTGCGGACACTTTGTCTAGATCCAGGCTTGTGAATTCATTGATTCACCACACAGTTTTACCTCGATCTTGCACGCCACTGGATGCACAATCTAACCATGGTTTTTAAAGCTAGATTGTCTACATAACAGTCTTGTTGACTGCTTAACATCGTGCAAAAATGATTGGCAAACGGTGGTGAGCTTCATGCCGAAACATGCTGGAGTCTCACTACCATTTCTATTTCCCCATTTCTGTCTAGACCTGGGCAACCTGACATTATCTTAGCCCATGTGCAGTCTCTGTACTGCTCTTTGCCTGGATCAGGTTTGTGCTTTCATACATACATTTCATTCGCCATTATTGGTTGTTGTTTGCATATGTTAAGTGTGTAAAGATATATACCTAATTCATCTGTTTTTATCGCAGCTAAGTGAGTTCGCGGTAACACTTCATTCTTTTTTATATAATTTTGTTATGCTTGAATGGTGGCTAAGCATCGGCACGTGTCGATGTGATGATGCTAGCGAATTTTAGCAACGGTTTTAACGTATCCTCTGTTACCACTAATCTTCAAACTACCGTGTATGTATGAAAGCCCAAGTCTGATCCAAACAAAGTGCCACGCAACCATAGTCTGCACATGGGCTAACATAATGTCAGCTTGCCCAGGCCTAGACAGATTTTGAGAAGCAAAATAGAAACTACCGTGTAATAGTCTGTTTCGGTCGCGGAAAACTTTTGATGAATTGACTAGCAGCAACACCACGTTATTGAAACGAGTTTTTCTAATCGTTTGTACATTTCTTCGAAATTCCTAGCCATATTTTATTTTTTCCTTACAGGTTGCGTTCCTTGTTTGATCGGCATATTGTTTCATGATGTAGCGGTGTGGGCCACAGTTGTGATACTTTTTGGAGTGACGTTTGCTTGGACCGGATGTCTCCTGTATCCACTACTGTTACGTATCGCCTACTCACCATGGGACCGTATCGAATTGGAGCCTTTTGCACAACTGCACGTTTTCTTTGCCTTCCTAGTTGGGCTCAGCGTGCTTGTTTTGCTTGCTGTGATGGAATTCCCCAACGAAGTTCCCATGAGGAACTGGGTCATTGTTTCTTTTTACCTACTATCTATCCCAGTGCTGTCCTATCTTCCAATCCTCTTCCCCAGTTCCACTGGACCTGTAAGTTACATTTGCACACATTCTGTGATTTTCCCGCGGAATTGCACCACTCCAGCTTGGTATGCATACGCGTTGGCGCTTTTGAGGCCTCGCCACTGTAGCACGAATGCATCAGTTCTGCCGTTCGATTTATGCGCCATAATCGACATTCACCACAGCCGCAACAATCGCATTTGTCCAGCGACCCCAGTCTTTCGATTTTTCGGTTTTCAGTTCACCTCGAACTTTAGAGATCTAACTTTCCAACTGTCCCCCTACTTAATGCCCTCATTGTATGTCTGTTTATCAGCTTTATGTGTTTCCCTGACGCGTATGCTCCCGCGGGTATACCGCTCCATTCTAATGGAATACGAACGATATCGAATAAGCAGTTTGCTTGATTATCTACATTTCCACTGGAATCGACTCAATATCCCACTAACTCTTGGGACATTATGGTGTTTCAAACTTTTTTTCGTCCTCAAATCTGGCCCACGCGATTGGCCTGTTCTTCCTGATTCCCAACATTTATCAGCACTGGATGTCAATAATTCTTTTTTAAAACAGTACACTGAACCACCAGTGAACCAATCTATCGCGTCGCTTTTACTTACTCGTGTTTATGTGGGAACATTGGTCCATGGCTCAGAGACATGGCTTGCTGTTTTTGGTTTTGCAACATTTTTCGCTACGGTAGCGGTAGTTTTCGTTCGAATTTTGCAAAAATTACTAGATCCTTCTGAGACGGAGATAAACCGTTTACTAGCGGAACCCATTAATGCACCTGTGGATATTCAAGACTGGAACTTAATTGATGATCCAGCGTTGGCTCTGGATCAAAATGATGCTGTGGCAGCTAGAATGTTAGCTGTAACCCAATGGAAGTGCGCAACGGCATTCTTGTTTCTCGCTTTCCAATGTGATCTACCAAGTCTCCCTTTGATGCAACGTATTTGCTGTTCTCTTTATGGCCTGATTGTCATTGCAATCACGTGCATGGATCCTGTTCAGGCGATGGTCCGATCAATTTTACTTCGTTTAGACCGCCCTGGTCGTGGGTCCTCTTGGATGTCCCATATTCGCCCACTTGTTTTTTGCATCGGTTTGATCGTTTCATCGATTTGTATCATGACATATGTGCCCGAAGGTCTCGCTGAACGTGTTCTCAATCTATCTAACGCGACTGCTACAAGCGATTCCCCGAAACCCATTGTGGTTCCTCGATTTGGCTCATCCGTCGAATCGCTCAAAGCCCGTCAGTTACGTATTGTTCTCTGTGGATGTCAATTGTTGCTATCTTCGATTGTAACGGTGTTGGAATATTTCATGTATCAGTTCTCTCGTTACAATCCGCAATGGACGGGTCTTAATTCTAGTCTGTTTTGGATTAAGCTGATCAGCTTCGTGCTGGACTATTTCATTTCTCTCTTGTCTTTTCTCACAGTCTGTTGGCTTTGTGTTTACGATTCGATTGGTTTCTGTCTGCTGCTTATCATTTGTCACTATTTCTACTTCATACTTTATCCATCGGCCGCGAAAGCTTACACATGGGCTAGTTGGCATTTACTGTTTCGAAAGCGAATGAACGATTTAACCGCGCCAACGGAAGAGGAGCTCTCGTCTCATGGTGACACATGTCCTATTTGCTATTCAGAAATGACACCCACTAACGCCAAGATCACTCGGTGTGGTCACTTCTTTCATACCGAGTGTCTAATTCAATGGATGCGTCGTCAGATTTTCTGCCCAATATGCCATGCTGATTTGTTGTCAGCTAGGGTGGTTAATAGACGTCACACTGTCACTCAAGAAAACAGATGATCTATTTATGTTATTTTTGTCAACTGCTTTTTGGACAGATTCTCACATCATTTATAGTCCCTTCATGGTCGCATCATTCTCTCCGGACTAATGTTGATACTTGCTTATTTGTTCCATGTTGTGTTCTTGTATGTATTGCAATGAAAAAATGGTCGAACGTTACACGCTTTTAACGCATTTACAGTTATTGATAGGTTAAATGCTTTTATATTGAGCCGTTTAGTTTCATAGTTTTTTGATGCGGTTTACGCCGTCGCGATTTTATCTATACCCTGATTATCTACACGGGTGTTATAGTTCGGTCATTAGCAGAGAAGTCAAGGTTATAATTCACCAACTGCGAGAGATGCACTTGTTTTGCGATTTCTGTCGGTACCACTTTGACACCTATGTGTATAGCAGACTTAGGGAATCACACAAGCGCGGTTGTGATTCGAAACAAGAACCTCCCGGTCGAAAGACGCCACACGCGCTAAACCACAATTCTTCCGTTAACATAGCTGTAATTTCACTGATTGGTCCAAGCGGATGACTGTAAGTTCTGAGCTCTGAAAAGGTAGCGTAGGTATTCAATTCAATTCGAATGGTTTAAAAAGCATATAGCTTCACAAAACAGAATATGTGAACTACGAATAATATAACAAGCAAAAACGGGATTTGGTTGCTTACTGAGCAGTTTAAGAATCAGGTAAAAAACCAATGGGCAGAAATTGGATGTAGATGCATGGCGTTAAGGTGTATAGTTTTCTTCGATGCAGGGGTTAAGGGTCAAAATGCATCTAGACTTCTCTTGAAAATCCGCTGATTTGTGAGTTTACAGCATAATCCGGTAGATTATTCCATATGAAACAAACTCGCACGGCGTATCAGCACTCTGTCCGAAATAGCCACATATCTCCTTGTCATTAAGAATATATATTGCACGATGGTTAGGCCGTTTTGCGGTACCGAAGGTGTTCAGTCTAGAAACCGATTGTGTGATGTACACAATACGACTTTCGTGTTTCGCTGAATGTAATCATGATATCTTCACCTACTGCGGGCAAAAGGCCGGAAACCGCTAATGAGGTACACTGGGGATATGAGCTATCTGTGAGTTCGGATATTATCCATGTTGGGGGTGTAAATTCTCAACTCAGTTGCCAAATTGAAGAAGCCTTCCTGTCTCTCCGGCTTTCGTTGCAGTAAATAACAGATTGATGAACAGAGCATAGGTTTACATAGTGTTTGTGATTTATCGAGCGCATTTCATCTTTCAGTAGATATCTTTTTCGCTGCCATAATCTCTTCAATTCGACGTGCGTGGACGCGTCATTATAAATTGTAGCATAAACATGTCCGGTGTACGTACATGAACCTATTTCAGTACCATAGTTTCACACTCGAGTGAATTATATAATACCTTATCCGCCAAGTTTCCTACAGTCAATTGTAACAGATTTCAAGCGCATGCGGATCTTGATCCTACAATCCCTACCTGATGAGTGCAAACAGCACGAAACCGGTCATGTTGTGTGATGAAAATGCATGCAAATGAGTGTTTGTAACAGATTTCTACTTTCATTTGCGCGATTAGGGTTGTGGTGTAAGTCCCCACTTATTCTTCTGACATAAGAATAATATAGCTCACGTCCATTGCATTTCATATGCACATGTCAAACCCAGTGTTGTTTGTGGACTCATACTTTCGCCCCTGTCAAACGTAACCTTTAATCATAAAATATTTGAAAGTGCTTTTGATCAATCGGAAATCATATTCAGTAAAAAACGTTTGATGAATCGGTTCGAGCATGGTTTGGATAACCATTCGCTAATGTCACACGAATTTCGTCAATATGAACAGGGATCAGGTTTGATTTGCATCTACCCTTGAATACTGTGTAAGCACTTGCTGATCATCGTTGTGCAGGTGTGTTCAACGTCCGCCGACCGATTAGCCTGTTTGCATCGTCCGTGCACACACTAGAAATCACGCACAACTGGTCGTCAGATTGTGGATATGTCTGGTCTGGTGTCCCGTCACTTAATCGTCAGACACTTAATCACCGACTCTTAATCCCTAGACACTTAATCACCAGACATTTAACCCCCAAGTTCATCCCCAGTCACTTAATTTCCAGTTTGATAACTTCTGATTTTAAGAACGCCAATCTTTCCGTTGTTGAGTATCGCTGTATTTCTCGAGATGTCATACCATGCAACGAAACTTGGGATGAAAGCAGATAATGAGGCAGACGATGATCTACGCCTCATGATTGTGCGGTTGAATGATGCATTACAGTCACTCTTTTCTTGCCAACATCTCACCATGTGGACTTTTCTTAACGGTTTGCGAAAGGATTGCCGACAGCATACGTTCTCAGTTCTTCAAGCAAGTGCTGGGATTCATATCAAACAGAAGAAGTTTGTTGAGATATGCGCATTCTTCATAGGTTATCAAACTGGCTGACTGTAGATTAAGTGACTTGAGGGTTAAATGTCTGGTGGTTAAGTGTCTGACGATTAAGTGTCAGTAAACCATCTGGCCTATCCACCTCGACTGCATTCCTATCATCCTTCGTTATTTGAAGCATTTGGTATTTCTGTATAAAGATTGACACCCGGTTTATCAATTGGATATTATCGAGATCCACGCGGTGACCCGTGTTCAGCTAGGGCTAGTACTGAATTCCGAAATTTACTTCCGGGCGAAAATTTGTATTATCTTCGAGATGCGATAATATTTTGTGGAGCTTTTTGCCTCTTATGTATTGTTACCAGCGTTATTTAAGATTCCACTTATCCCTTCAGACGCGTCTTCGAGATAAGGTGTAGGAAGCGTTGCTCACCAAACTTTTTCGTTTGGTGTTTAATTAGGTTCTTAGGATAACCAGAAACCCAGGCGACTAAATTTCTACTGAGTTCGCTTTTTTCGGTAGCATCGAGGCACAAGTGTTCAACTGTGTAGAACAGCGATTTTGCAACTGAGAAATCGCAATCATTGCTGTACACTTAAATTAGGCATGGCGTGACTCAACCCTATCTTCATAATCACTCGGGTCATTTGCATGCCGTTATCGGCCTTGGTTATCGATATTCTTCTTGTTTTCACAGCTCAAATGTGCTGGTTGCTCATCACGCGCAAGGATAATCCATTCGAAAAGCAGCATGGAAGCTCAAAATGGGTATCGCAGTTATCCATAGTTACTAGCTACGGTTGGCAGTAAAACAGCTGACTTACAGTTAAAATGACCGCATTCAGCTTCAGCGTGTCACGTGAGTTCACCAGGACGTTGCATAACAGTGTAATCGATCGGAATGAAACCACCGATGAGCGTTAATTGTCAACATGGGGTCATCGCCATTCGATAATCGATAGCCAGACAACTTGTATGACTTTATGCGATAGACACGTTTGCTTATAGTAAGCTGAATAACGGGCAACTAATGTGAAAATAAAATAATTTTGTTGATCGATGATTTGAGGCACATTTGAACGATCACAATTGTCGCAAATAAGGTCGAATAAAAGTTGAAAAAAATAATGCAAATATAAATCACCACGCATTCCAACTAAGTTGGTTAAAAAAGTAAAAATTGTTCGTCAAAATAAAAGCGAGCTAAAGTGTCTATCAATGCTTTTCATCAGAGTGCGCTTGTTCCAGCTCAGTGAGAACTCCGGAAGTGTCCTTTGGATGCATGAATATTACGGGGACGCCACATGCACCGATTTTAGGTTCTGGTGCTAGAAAACGGATGTTCTTTTCTTTGATTCCTTCGATTGCACCATTCAAATGATCAACCTTTATAGGGACACACAAAGTATGAGTATACAATGGACCGTGAAAAAAAAGAAAAACAAGAGAGTGAAATTGATGACAACAATGATGTGCGGATCCTGAGCATGCATAGGTGATAAGGAGTACGGAATACAATATGGGATTGAGGGTTACGATATCCACAATCCAATTCTTTGGCACAAGATTGTTCGATAATCGGATTAACCCGGGTGTACGGCAAGATATGCATTATATGAATAAAAACGTATCGGGTTTTTCGAGCAAAGCAGTCCGTGACGAGGTTGCCTTAAAATCAATCGCTCGTTTGCAGTTTGCTTCGACCGTCTAAGGGCAATAGACGGGTGTGATTTTTTGGAGATTTCCATTTTTAGGGGACAGAATCGACTGCGACAGTTTGCTGGGATATCACATCATTCCAGTGTGATTGTGATTGTTTGAGCGGCTAATTTGCAAGGATAACTGTGGATGGCAATCGCGCTACTTTGTTTAGAGCCCTTCGCATTTCAGGAACAAACAACTAGGCGCAACCAGAGTGGGTAGAGTGTAAACCTAATAGCAGCAATCCAGTGCGAAATCGAACAGCGATGATAATTAACAAGTTGACATTTATCGTGGCCAATCAATTAATTGCGATAGTACAATACTGTAAAAATGGTCAAAATGTTTACTTACTTCAACACAGAGGTGATGAAGACCTCCACTTTTATTGCGCTCTAGGAACTTGGCCACAGGGCTACGCTCGTCAATGGGGCTGATCAACTTCACAAGGTTGTGAGGAAGTCCAAAAAACAACTTACTTCTATTTTCGTGTTGCCGAAATGAACGAATGAAACATGTACCCCATGTGCTTCGGCGGTCTGAAATAACACAAATATAAATGATTGTAACATAACCGTGTTTACGGTAGAAATGCGGCAGACGGAAATCAAGAAGTGCCACAGAGTTGTGAACGCAGCCTGAACGTGGGGAAACCCACAATCAAAATAAACAGAATGCGAAAATTGGTTTCAAGCATCGCAATATTGCAGTGACGCTACAATGTTTTTCACTCACTACTAGGTTGCGAAAACAAGGATCTGTACGATAAGTCACCGTTGGCTTCCATAAAAATAATACAATCAACGTAACAAAGCAAGCTTCAACGTTTCTTATATCTGACAGACAGACACTTGTCGACAAACAGTATACAGTGGTTCTGCCAGTAAACACGAGCCATCTCTCAGGAAGGAATTTATCACACCACCTCTTGTATTGTTTTACTAGGGTTTAGACACGCACTGCCATACTACACTCGCACGAAATTTACCTAGGTTTGCATAAAAGGCCTCAATATCAAACTGATGATAACTGAGGTACGCTTGAATATCAGTCGCCGAGCATGTCAACTTGCGACCTTGTGCGTTTGATTCAATTTGGTTTGATATGCAACCATATGTTGACACTAGTTTTCGCATTGTGTCTGGAGTCGATGACAGCACGAAACGTATACACACCAGTAGACGGTTGATCAGAACCGGTCAATACCAGTATCACATGATCTAGCGACGAGGCTAAATGTAAACATGCAAGGCAACTAGCGTAGATTGGGTAACGCGAAAAACAATAGCAGTTGAAAATGAGCATTTTGTGTTCGTCAGAATTCAGCATTTTTGAACTGAACGGACCTTTTGAAATGAAAGTGCTACTCGTAACCACAAAAGGCCCTGGAAACGGCAGACAAGTTTTGACATTTAGCTTGACACAGTCACGCACCATTTTGTTCTGACTTACAAGACTCTATATAAGTAATACTGATACACAGCCATTGATATCACGAAACATTTCAGACGTTTAGATTGAGATTATCAGAGGTAGTACTAGCATTACTAGTGCAAAACAGAGGACAAACAAAAAGTATTATTTCAACAAAATCTTCGCTTAACTCTGTAACTATACTTACAAACGGTTTGTCTACTTCCACATTGAAGGTTTTACGATAAAACTCAGCTGCCTTGTCGATGTTCGGTACAACCACAGCCACATGGTTCAAGCCAGTAACTTTCCAAGGTTTCTAAAAGCATGAAGATATAAAACTTTTGAGAAACAACTTTTGAAACCACTCTTCACTCAAGTGGATGTGAACAAGTGATATCATTCGAGACTATTTATAACACAAAAACCGAAAACGACAACCAGGGATGAATGCAAGCTAAAACATCGAACAAAAACTCATCTATAAAGGAATCGCAGTACGTTTCACAAAAGAAAAGGCAAAATGAGCGTAGTCCCATAGTAAACAATGAACAAACATCTTGATGTTTAGACCATTTATGCAATACTCAACGGTTATTACTCTATCAAATGTTAAAAAATGAACATCTTTTATTGTTCATAAATGCGCAACGTGATTTAATGTACAAACAAATGTTTGAATCCATTTCGTTAGAAGACTCGAGTTAAGCCTGTTTCAAAGGGAATCGCAGAGATAGATCTCGGATGGTTTTCCCATTATTATATTTTGTTCCGCCAAACAATATCCTCAATTTCGCATATATTGTAAACAGACGGTCAGTGGGGTCATGTTCCTGAGCGCGGAAGCGGGTAGGGAATATGCAACAAATTTGAATTTTACGGCATAAGCCACAACGATGCACTGAATGCACACGGAAACCTGTCAGCGAACATCATGTTTGGTACAGCTAAACTAGTTTAACTGGCTCCTGATATTCAACTTTACCGATATTCAAACATCTATCATGGCAAATAAGTTGTCTCGGTGAATCATTTCATTAAATGTGTTGGATTATCCACGTAATATCTCAGGAAATACTCGAAGCGTATTTAGTACGCCTGGATGAATCCAATTGACTGTGATCACAAACCTGATAATTTACAAACTGTGTTGTTGAATAGAAAAGGACACAGAGTTTAACAAGAAAAAACGATTTGTGTAACTCGGTGCAGTCCGCCAGTTTAGTTGACGTGGAGGACGGCTCCGCCTAGGATCAGTTGTTAAAACAAAAAGAAGTGAAATTGGTAATACCTGATGAAAACGTTCTACGGGTAAAACGGAAGCTGATTTAGTATATAGTGTTCGGTTTGCATCCTTGAAATCACTAATCGATAAACGACCTTGGACGCAGGAGCTTCGTCAGACCAAAGTTGATAGTCAGAGCATGGAATGTAATTAATTAGCGCTCATCCATCACCTCTAATTCGTCTTACCAGTAACTGTCTATTGAGATCCTAGGGATGTCATGTGAAGTAGACACAGACCGGGTTGATTGGACTATTTACTAAGCGTAGCGTGAACTCGGTCTAGGTCATTTGAACGAATAAACGTGTGACTAAAGTTAAATGGTATTACAAAAGGTAATTTTATATAAAAACATAGCTTTAAATGAATATTTGTTAGTTGCAGTGCCCAGAGACATAGTGGAAATCGCTGCTCCGTCTACTTTGTTGACCGCTTGTCTAACAGTCTTCGTGATATCCGCTCTGTTAGAATCCAGGCATTCCATATAAGGCTCAATGCTACGCCGCAGTACATCTACGTTTTCAAGGTTAACACTGTGATTAACGTCAAACACACGTTCACTTAAGTCCGTCAATAGAGACTGATAATCCATCTCATATTTGCACGTTTCTTGACGTGATTCTTGTGCTCTTCAATTCTAGTCCTATGCGCACACCAGAGAAATCTTTGCAGTTGATTATATAAACGCGATTGGTAGAGCTATAAATAGGTAACTAATATCTGAGGTGTATCGAACCCGATTGAAAAGTTCAACCCTTCTTGTGTCATCCGTATTGACGCCTCGTTTAACATTCCACTTACTGCTTCAGAACCATTTGATATATGGTATAGTGGGTGTTTTAGTTTCAAACTACTCCATAAACATATTTGCTGATAGTGCGGATATAGGCGTACCCGTTAACAATCTCTTTTACTGTCTAGATAATTGCCCGAATACCAAGAAGTAATTCATATTTAACCAAATTGGCACGCCGTTAATAATTTACGGAACGCTCAGATTTGTACGCTCTGTCAATCAGATTTCTGTTTCCAGTGCCTGTCTAGCGATTTGTAACACACTAGTTGTATCGACACGTGTCACCTTTTACCGATACCAAGTATATGCGTCCTGCGAATTTGCATGCATTTTTAATGAATGAGTCCGCAGTACCGGCTTACGGTTCCAATAACCGAGGTACCTACCCACCAGTTTTATATTGCGGCCTAATCACGTACTTCCTTCTCGAGTAAAGGTGATGGCTACACCAACAAGACAGAATGTGCAAGCTGAGTGAAATTAAGCGTTTACAATAAACGATAAATCATATGCAGTGAGCTGAAAGAACCGAAACAAACTTACTGAGGAGGCATATCTAGCAAAGCCAACGATTGGTGCAACGAATTTGAGCTGAAAAGTCAGAGCAACCTGATGACTTACTAGCATGTTTCGGAGTTGTCTTGTTAAGTGGAATCCCTTGTTCTCAAAATAGGTTTGCTCGCGTTACCGTGTAAAGGTACGCTGTAACGAAAAGGAAGTTTAAACTGGAAAAAAATGAATTAATAAATGACATCAAAATAAACAGCATTCTAACAAGAATGAGAGTTGAAAAGATCAAAAAAGAGAAACTTTAAAAAGATTAGAGTCCGATCACTAGTAATCGTGATGAAATTCGATTAAAATAAAGTAGATTTATTATGGTTGTAATGTTGTTGTTGGCCTTCTTCGGTCGATGTCGACCATGGATGCACATCACAATCGCACACAGCATTTTGAATGGCTAAACAGTCAAATTTGGGAGGAACAATCACCCCAGCAGCGATTGCAACGACAGACAGAACTCGGTCGTTGCCTCCAATATGAGCGGTCAAGAGTAAGTTCTTCCGAACTCGCGGGGTCAATGCCAAGAGCTTCCATATCTCTTTGGCAAACGTCTTTGTACCGCAAGCGCGGTCTGCCTAATGGTCGAATTCCTGATTGCAACTCACCATAGAGAAGATCGTTCGGAATACGTCCATTTTCCATTCTGTAGACGTAGCCAAGCCACCGCAGGCGGCGCTGTCATAATAGGGTGTGCGTGCTCTGTAGACCATCTATTGAAAGCACTTCAGCATTAGTCACTTTGTCCATTCACGATATGTTCAAGATACTACGGATGCCTAGTAGATGGAAAGCATTCAGCTTCCGTTCCAAGTGTAGTTGTAACGACGAATCACAATTTAGTTGAGTTCAAAATACAAAATTCATTTTCTTCAAGCTTCTCCCGGTTAGTTTAACATTTTTACGGCGTAAGAAACAAAAAAGCATTGAAAATAGCAGTGTGGCATGTCAAGTGGGTCAAAAACGTTAAAGTAAAGTAAACCTAGGGATTCTAAGGGATCGTGACGGGTCACTTTCGCGTTCAACCAGCACCAAAGTGCAATATTGTGTATTACAATAATCGGAATTGTCAGCACCAATTGTGCCGGAGACTATATGCGATATATGCATAAATTCTGAAATAGTGCAGCACCACCTACGCATGTTGAATATCAAGAAGTCCCCGTGAGCTGACGGAATCACACATGTAATCCTAGAGTTATGCGACAGTCAATTATGCGATCCACTTTGTGATTTATTTAATCACTCTTTGAGGGAGGGTGTTGTACCGACTGACAGGAAGAGAGAAATCATAACACCAATCTACAAAGGTGAAACTCGTTCTGACCCAGCAAATTACCGCCCTGTTACACTCCTTCCAGTGATCTCAAAAGTTAGGGAGAGAATTGTGTGCGAAAGAATTGTTAGTCATCTCGAAGCCCAAAACTTGTTGTCCTGAGAGCAACATTGATTTCGGAAATCTCGTTCTTGCTTTACTAACTTACTGGAGACGATGGACTGGACACAGGCAGTGCATGATGGTGGTTGCGTGCGTGTGTTACTTGGACATATCACGTTTGATCACGTGGACCATTCTATACTCCTGAGCAAGCTGCACGATGTTGGTAATAATGAGTGCCTTCTTACCTGGCTGAGAAGTTACCTTCTCGATCGCAGGCAACTGTAAGTATCGATGGTGTGGTCTGGGGAAATCTAAGCTACTAGCGGTGTCCCACAAGGTTCGGCACTTGATCCGGTTCTCTTTTTGGTCTACATCAACGACTTTCCAAAACTTGTCACATCCAAAATGGTTTTCTTTGCGGATGATGTTGAACTTTAAGTGCGAATCACTTCAAGCGTTGACTGTTTGCGCTTACAAAGCCATTTGGATATATTGAACAGCTGGTCAGTGCGAAACAAACTTTCATTCAACTTCAGAAATTGTAAAATTTTGCAAATAGGCACAGATTTCTCAATATAATACAACCTTGGATCGAAACAACTAGAATGGACAACAAAGGTTGTCATACCCGAGGTTGGCAGTGGGGATAAGCTAACACTGTATATAAAATGCTCCCATATAGCGTGTCTCAAATAGCCTCTGACAACCAAGTCCAGCTTCTGGCCTGCACGATTGGCTCCCCGAGCCCGGAAGAACTGCTTCCACCATCAGGAGAAGGGGCGAAGGCGAGTGATTGGTGCTTGAAAAGCAGTTTACTTCAGGCAGATGGAGCTCGTTAGCTAGGGAGTGCATTTCATCTAGGGGAAGGAAAACCCTAATTTTAAATCTCTACTGCCTTGCGAGATACTTGATCGCCGGACAGGCTTCGGGAGAAAACCCTGAGGAAAAATCTGGAGTAGAGTTTGGTAGACGGTGCACACCACCTTTTTCTGGCAATTACCTACTGCCTTGGTTGTGCAAAGTCTAGAGAAGCTGACTAACAAAAGCCGAGTGGTGCTGGAGACGCCACTTTGTACCCAAATTCCCAAGACTCTTCAAAAAGGCTACTCATCCTCCAGGAGGTGATAGTCACACAAAAGTAAAGGTAAAGTAATCAACAACAAAAGAAAAGGATCTCGGCTCATGGATTAGCGAAAGTCTTAATGTAAAGAGGGCGCCTACAATCCAGGCCTATTGCGGTGACTTAACAAATAATCTTTATATTGCAGTGTCGGACAATATCACACAGAAGTGAAATGCACTATTCACAGCCTTATTACACAAAAGTGTCCCGAAAAAATATATGAAACAATTTTGGGCACATTATTCATATATAGACCCTTACTTGGCTCAAACAGATAAAGGGTTTGACTTAAACTAACTGCAGTTTGGGCAGCTAGTCTCCCAGGCTGAGATCTAAGAGATCACAATTCGCAGCGGTGATAAAGCTCAAAATCGTGTTGTGGCACTCTTGCTGTAGAAATCTTGGAATGTGTGATTAATTTTGAATGTGGCAAGTGACGTAACGAGGAAAGCTTGTTATGACGAATGTTAGTGAAAGCGTGGAGGAAGCCGTCATGCTGATGTTACTCTACTAGTTCACAAAACTTGAGTGAATGCATTTTTAATTCCAGGTGTAAGCACCTCATTCTCGTGTCCATAATTAATTTTATGACGGTTCAGTAGCATTTTATTTTTCACAAAACCCATCTTTTTAGGATTTTAACATGTCATTGCGGTTGAGCACTCGGTATTAGATACCAGTGTAATTCTGTCAATGATGATGATGATTGGTCTAGAATCAGTACCATGCATCATTGGCAGGTAGGAAAAAGTAAATAGTTGAGTCCATGTGCGAGATATGTGAGTTGACAAAATTGCAGTCCCTTCTACATACACTTTGTGGGCGACTCACGGCCATGTAATCCCAATAAATGAACAAAATAGAGAAAAGCAGGTCACTACGGTCAAGGGGTGGGTGCGTCTCCTACAGTTTCTATCATGAACTCGTCGTTCGTTACAATGAAGTGCAGTTAGATGTCTCTGAATATGATCTAATCATTCTTTGGAAAATCGGTCAGTGCGAAAGGGGTTAAGGAACAATTTGGGCAGATCGAAACGTCTAATAATAATAGTATTGGAATGAAAATGTTGCAAAATGGTGATATCACCCGATGATGGAGACAGAGAACAATCATTATGATAACAATCCGTAATTGTATGCATTTCCAACACCCACGGACACGTATTAAGATAGTTTGTCCGATTAAATGCCTCCAAAACAAAAGAACATGGTCACTAAATTTATAAGTAAGATTTTGTATTGGCAAAATCATAAACCATCGATTGGTACCAATAATAACCAGGAATTCACAAACATTTCACTGCAATAATAGAAATTTGAAGGAACATTGTGTAATAATTGAGAATTTACATACAACCTCATTTCTTCTTTAAGTTTGCCTTAAGTACCATAGTACAATAAGGCCCACTTGCAGTCTATGACTGTGCGGCACTTTGCTTGGATCAGGCTTGTGCTTTCATACATACAGACGTACGTACAACTTAACGAAAGTTCCATATAGAAGCACTTGTCCTTTCAAGTAAATTGCACCTTATTGTGAAACTTGTATTCTTCCGTGACTGCAATATATAACAATTTGTCAACGCGATACTACAAAAGTCCAATTGTCTAGATTAGTGGATGTTGTAAGGCTTCTTCACGAGTAACAAGTGCTATTTTCCAAAATGCGCATATTCGAACGACTAGCTCAAAGCCTTAACTCGTTGACAACGGTTGTACAGCCATCTATACAAGCTGCTTCTACCAATTCTATTACTACAAAAATCACAATGTTTTAATAGTGACCTCAATCTCAGCACACGTTTGAGTATTGGTACAAGCGCTGAAAAGACCGATCCATGAGTTCAGCAGCGAGGATGCAGCCTGCTGAGCACATTTACTCGTCATAAAAAATCGAACTGCTGACTTCGGACGCTCCATGAAATTCATTTTGAAGAAATAGCCAAGTATGAATTGTCGACTAAATCTTTTCAAAATCGGAATTTTTGTCACGGCTTATACGGCAATCTCCATAATTGTATCGGAATATCGACTTTGGAGGACCAATAGATGTTCAAAATCAGTTGATCGCGATCCATGCTTATGGTAAATGGCCTGACTTTTTCGGTCGAGAATGCAAATTTTGCGCAATTTTGCGGAGTTCTGTCAACATAATAACACAGCATATCTGTTTACCACTTTACCACACGCAATCCAATAGCCATTCAGGTACGGTAACCTACGATGTTGATGTTTAGTCTTTAGTTTGAGTTCCTTATGCTTATCAAATGTTATCCTCGAACACTCTGTGGTGACTGTTCGATTAATTATCAATAATATTCAATCATTCATCCAATAATAATCAATAATACTGTTACTAAGTTCTCGTTGTCAAACCTACATTAATTAATACATACTGTGTAATTCGAGTGAGCGTGGTTTGTTCTCACTTCCATTCTAGGGTTGGTTAATTCATTCAATTCGATACAATACAATTCATTACACTTGCTTAAAACCAACAGTTGTACAATAGTTTATTACGGTATAAAAAGCTAAGCGCTGTACAAACCGCAGGATAGATTGAGCGGTGGGTCGAAAAAGCAAAGAGAGAAATGTTTGAGTTTTCAAGGCCTTATAGCGGGCCTCATTCGCGTTTAGCCTGCACCATAAATGGATTTTTGTGGCATTTGGACAAGTAGGGCGTCAACCCGGGACACAGCAACATGTCAGGTCTAATGCACGTAAGCACTTCTTTAGCGAAAGGGTAGTGAATCATTGGAACTGTCTGCCCGAAGAGGTAGTTTGTTCTACATCAGTAACGTGCTTCAAAGATAGACTAGACTCGATATGGCGCTCTGTGTTTCCCAATTTTCATCCCTTATTCTATAGTTGTTCTTCAATTTGTCGTTGGAACGCACTAATGTCTCTCCTCACCTATTGGGTGAGGGAGTTTTTCTGTTGCATTCCAGCCAAAGTCATACCAGAAGAATATTGAACCTACTGTTCGAAGTGGTGGACGCTCTTTTGGCTTACTACCGGAAGTATTCTGGACGCTCGATTGGCGACTCTGCCACATATCGTCCTGTGCTAACTGAACTGAACTGAACAGTTACCCACCACATCCTCCGGAACAGGGTCAGTTGAAACTGTGTGTATACAGTTGTAAAGGCGGAGTTCCACTGGATATTTTCTTTGACACACTCGAATTACGACCGTCTACAAGTGTTTCAGCCATTACGATGTTTGATATCTACAAACTCCTACCCCACAAGATAAACTGATCATTTGCGCAAATCAATTTATTAAATTCAAAACGATCCCAGGCGAAGCCAATACAAGGAAACAACTCCACAAGGTGTTACGAGGATAACCATCGAACGAAAGGTGTGCAATATTCGATAATTTACACACAAAACGAGAACTAAATACAAACTTCAACTTACCTCCGAAATTTAAATAGTTACCTTGGAGTGATCGATCGAGAAATCAATTTACGTCAAATTCAAATTTCAGTTATTAGTATATGGGTAATTTACATTTTGATCGTCATTTATTCAAAAATGTGTAAATGGAAATATAATCGGAAAACGTTTACCCATACAATATGATATTTAGTGCGTTCTGTTGTCTATTCGGCAGAGGATATGGTGTTTTCTTTACAAATTTTGTTCAGTTCAGTTCAGTTCAGTTTGCACAGCACTGTATGTGACTAACGAGCCAATCAAGCGTCCAGATTTCTTTCGGTGGTATGCCACAGAAGAGCGTCCACCACTTCAAACAATATCTTCACAAATATCTTCTGGTATGAGAGTAATCTGGAATGCAACAGAAAAACTCCCCTCACCAATAGGTGAGGAGAAACATTAGTGCGTTCCAAAGACAACATGAGGATCATACCAACTATTCCCTTACGGATAAAAATCAGGAAATAATGAAGGCCACACAGAGTCAAGTCTATTCTTGAAACCCCCTACCGAAGTAGAACAAACAACTTCTTTAGGAAGTCGATTCCAGTAATTTACTACCCTCTCACTAAAGAAGAACTTACGAACATTTGACCTGACATGTCGCTTGGCCAGTTTTAATGGGTGGCCTCGAGTACCCACACTTGGCGCCAGAGCGAACAATTCATTGGGATGAATAGTACTGAAACCTGACATGATTTTGAAGGTTTCAATCAGGTTCCCACGTAGCCTCCTCCTTTTTAGTGAGGAGAGCTCTAGACTTAGCAACCATTCCTGATACGACCTACCTGATTGCTCAACAATCATACGAGTAGCTGAACGTTGAACACCTTCCAGCTTGGCATTATCTGTTTCCAAATAAGGTGACCATGCTTGAACGCAATACTCGAGATATGGTCTGACGACCGCTTTGTATAATGGTGTGAAAACCTCTGGGGACCTGCAGGATAAAACTGATCGAAGGCGAAAAAGCTCTCTCCTAGCGCGTTGTGCAGCAGCTGCCTATTGATCAGCCCATTTGAAGTACCCTGGAACTTCTATACCTAAGTCACGAACTTTCGGCACCCCATTTATCTCAAGTATACCATCTGGATCAGCAACCTCTAGCTTCTTAATGACTTTAGACAAGAGATAGCTCTCAGTGAAGTTACCTGGTAGATACATGTAGCAGACCACTTGATGATCTTTTCTATATCCTCTAGAAAAGTACACTTTTTGACTTCGTACGCGGTTTTTGGGAATACCAAATTCATGCCGCTGGGAGTAGCTTTTCTCATCTCATCTGATATCAGTGCTGCGTGCTTGGTATTCTGACTGCCATTTGTGAAATATTATATGTCTACTCTAAAAAGTGCTCCATATTTTCGCGCATTTGTTGCTGCTACATCTGTGATAAAACTTTGACGACTAGATTGTATTTATCAATCACCGATCTGGGGAGAATAGCTTTATAGTTAGATTGAAGAATAATTGTAAGGAGTTTTTTTCATTTTTACATACATACTGTAATTTTCACGTAGCCTGAACCATCACCATTTTCTGAGCCCTATTTTTATTACCATAGGACATTCGCCATTGTTTTGATTTTGTAGAACATTTTTTTCACATTTTTTATTAATATGGAAACTATCCCACAACCAGTAGAAAACACAGAAGTCATCGGTCATATATCACTTCAGTTACAATATTGCGTTCAGTAGTGGTGCCCTTACCACAAGAAGGACATTGTTTAACTCGAAAGCGTACAGCGTCTCGCAACTCGCATGATTGAGGGTTAGCGAGGGAAACCTTATGTTGTACGCTTAAAGTCCCTAGATCTGTTCTCACTTACGCGCCGTCGTTTGAGAGGGGACTTAATTGGAACCTTCAAGATCTTGATGGGTTTAAGTGGCTTTATCATGACCGACTTCGTTGCCTTGAATCTCCAGCTGGGCACCCAGGGCCATTCACTTAAACTTGCTAAGGAGCGATGTAGACTAGACTTCAGGAAAAACATTTTCAGCCTCAGGGTGGTAAATGTCTAGAACCGGCTTCCAAGGGAACTTATATCCTGCAGTTCTGTCGCAAGTTTTAGGAACGGTTTGGACCGCATCTGAAGTAAAGTTTTTCCTGAATTCTCCCCCTAATTTTTATGCAAGATTGGGTATTCCACGGTTTTAGCGTTGTCTGGTATGTAAGTAAATGCTAGAGTTCTATTTGTTTTTTAATACACAACTCTTCTTTAGTTGACCGCTCACCGTACTGGTGAAGAGATATTTATTTTTATCTTTCCAGCATCATTCGTAATGAGGTGCTTCCTAAATACAACCCAGATAATCCCTTGGCATCGCGATCGTCGAGGATATCCAAATCACAACAAGAATAAACGCTTTGGTAGTGGTGGTTGCTTCACTGCAGCTTTCCACCAAAAGAAATTCTGGACGCTCGTTTGGCTCGTTAGACACTTACTGTCCTGTGCAACTGAACTGAACTGAACTGAAATCCTGAGTTTAGTGCAACATATCCTCGACACTTGTTTTCTGAATCAGAAGCCATTTTAGAGACTCCACTGGAGACTATCCAGAAGGCAATTTCTAGTTACGTCGTTGCCTGCAGTCGCTTCTGAAGTCGCAGATATACAACAAAACAGCTAAACAGCCATATGATGTCGCGGGGTGCTCGGACGTGGTACGTGATCCCTTTCCATTTATAACATTTACGCTGCTTATATTCAACGTATTTTCTAAACATATATTACCCGAAATTCATTAGAATATATATGGTAAATCTATAATAAAATAACCTGGTGAATAATCAATTATAAAACCTTACACTCTTCTCGTATTGAATTTCAAAAAAACGTACAAAATCATTGTACTGTTATATTAGACAGTGACACTTCAGTTATAAAGATAAATTAATAAATATAATCAAAAGTATCAGAACTCAGAAACAAATTAGCAACATGCTATTCCACCTAAAATTCTATAAAACGATTTTAGACACTCATGAAGCTGCTATGGTTATTGACAAAGGAATATATATCCTAGCTAATAAATTCATAAAAACCATGTGTACAGAAATACGTCAAACAGAAGTTCGCTTGAAGAATGCCATGCTCTTCAATGTTGCAGATAATTTCCCATTTAACAATTTAAAATTGTATCTTTTCAACATTTGGCATTCCAATAGAAAGCTTCTCCATTAACTAGAAACAATATTAAAAAGCGTACCTCAGTTTTATGGAAATTCTCAGATGAGACTATTATAGGCTGTAAATGTTATATTCACATTCAAGTTAAGTTAGTTATTTGGCCTGTCTGTACTCCCTATTTTGTGCTTCCAACAAAATGTACACATTCATTTTTGATGTTTTTAAATATTTTACCGGAAATTGTCTTCATCTTTCACACCCTTCTTATTTTTGTTTTAATCTTTCACGCCATTTGTTGGCTCACATTTTACTTGATTTCACCTGCAGCATATTTTCTGCCTATGGACGCCCGTAATTGTTTTTGGAACTAATCCCGGATTTTTAGTGTTAAGGTAATATTTTGCATTTGTGTATATTTGTTCAGTACCGCTATTTATAGAAAATTGTTCATTAAGAATAAGTTAGTTTTGCAACGTTTGGACAATTCTTGCGCGTAACTTTAACCCGGGTTAGAAAAGATTATAGATTACAATTTCTGGTAAAATAATTAAAAACATCAAAAATGAATGTGTACAATTTGTTAGGAATACAAAATAGGGAGTCCAGGCAGGCCAAATAATTATCTTAACTTTAATGTGAATATAACATTTACAATGCCACCCGGAAGCCACGCGGCTTCAAACATACAACATACGCATCTGGCTATACCCTGAAGAAAATCGGGTAAACGTCTCTCCCTACACTCTACATTTGGCAATTCAGAATGAATACAAAGTCCCATCTACAAAATTAAGTTGACTACTTATAAGTAATTAAAATTCAATAAAATTAGCGACAATCAAAGGCTCGATTTTAGCGGTAAGGTCAAATAAGTGGTTGGAGTTTGACTGCTACTTAATGATGTTCCCTATCCTGACTATCACCCTTTGTCTGACGGAGCTTCTGTGTCACAATTGAAACGTTACTCAGTAACTGCTCTAACCGATTGCACTCAAATTTCTTCGCATTATAAAAACACGATCGGTCCCAAATATATTCCAATCGATTGCTAACTCCTACGAGCCCCTCGTTCAAAAATTAGCCAGTAAGTTGATGTGAACAGCGGAATATGATGCCAGATGCTTAAAATACCGCATCTTCAACCTTCGTTGCAAGCGTAATACCATGGGATCTGGTGGTAAAACCTCCGGATAATTCTCGCAGATCGACAAAGGCGGCCACGAACGCATCCAAAGTGTTTTTGAAACAAGGAATCTCTTAGGTCGATGAAACCAGACTGGCCGCTCTATTGAAAGCCTCGAGAATGATGTCGAAACTGCGAGTTGAATTTCACCAAACGGATTTCTGCAGAATTTGTGGAAAACAAACGTAGGGTATAGCCACACAAATGGAGTGAATAGAAGAAAGATAAAACCTTAAGTCCAACAAATTCTCAGATTTTCATGAGAAACGGTAATCAGATAAATCCAATACGTCATTTTCTAGCAGCCAATAATATAGTGTTTTAAATTGATCAAATCAGCAACTTTCGCAAGCTGAGCATAGATTGTTGGAGAAGGGCTTGAATTTCTGCATGAGTAATAGCTTTATAAATGCTGTAGATATTATCCCCTGTATTGAGGGATTAATGAATGCTTCTTTCAATGAAAAGGACGACGTGGTAAGAAACTGTATCGCTGGTGTTATTAAAACTAAGAACAAGGCGATACAAACATTGATTCACACGAAATATAAGCACTTCTTACGCTGCTACAAGATACGAATATAGCGATGACAAAGGCTGACAAAGGTAAGGTAAGGCTAATTTTGAACAAAATCGCTCATTTAGACAAGGTCAAGGTGCACTTATTCGAGGGCGCTTATGAACGGATAGATAATAGCAAAATATAAAAGGTAAGGAATAACTGCGAAATGGTGGTCTCTAAGCATTTAAGTAGCGTTAAAGAGAGTTTGGGAAGGGCTTGTCGTATAACCTGCATCCCAATTCTACTTTTACTCATAGGTTCTACGGCCTACCTAAAAAACATAAAGAAGACATTCCTGTAAGACGTATTGTCGACGGTATCGGATTGCCTGCGCACGAGTTAGTTAGACATTTTGCTTATTTGTTGAAAGTTTTAGTCAACAATACATCCTAGTTCTTCGAGAACGCATATGACTTCGCAGGAAGCTTAAAGTCAGGAACAAGAGATGACGATGAAATAATTGTTACCTTTGATGTGAGCGCTTTGTTCACCAACGTTGATACAACAAGTGCGTTAAACCTAATTAGACGGGCCTGAAAATATGATATCAGTGTGTCAGATCGCACAAACCTAGGCGTCCAGCAAACTATCAACGGGGTATGGATTTGCCCAAGCATGAACTACTTCGTATTTAATGAGCAATAATAAAGACAAATGAAGGGTTGGCAATGGGTTCCATGATGTCTGAATTAACTGCAAACATGTGTATGGAACATTTGGAGGAGAAAGCCTTTAAAAATTGATGTCTTAAGCCAAAATTATTGTGGCCCTACGTTGATGACACATTTATTTATGTTTATTTATTTAAATAAAAATTATCATTATTATTTTATCATATTATATATTATATATATACATTATCATATATATATATATATATATATATATATATATATATATATATATTGCCTTCCCCTTGAATGGGTAGCATAAAATATTATCCTTTCATCTATCATGCACTTGCAAAGCTACCAATGAGGTCGAGACTCTTCACCGTTTCATCGATTGGAAATTACTTTTAACACTTATGAGGATTGAAGATTGGTCTCAATTGTTTCTTTCACATGATTTTCCAACTATATCCTCGACATTCCATTCGAAAATGATAGGTATAATCAATAAAGCTAGCAGTTCTAAAAACCGCATAAAACAAACCAGGCTTGAGAAAATGAAGAATAAAATAACAGATTGGTCTAAAGTTGCAATTAACAATAACGACATCTTTGTTCGTTTACGTTCCTATGGACTATTGAGTGACCACAAACACATTCTAGACCTCACATTGATTGCATCGAAGAATAGAGCACTGAACAGTTTTGATGAACTGAAATCACTTAGCAAGTTATTTAAATCACGATCCGTTAACTCAACCAGCAAAGTAGATTTTATTATTAAGGATCGAACTTATAATTCGGTAGAAATAGGAATTACAGACCCTATTACAATCTGCGGAGAATTTCTCAAATATTTTAATACTACTTACAATACTTCCATCTATAAAGATATGACTGAAACATTTCGGTCACCTATTGTATTAAACACTATATGCATGAATCTGAATGACATTATTGGAGTCTGCAAGCAAACTACGTTCAGTCTCAAGCCAGACATAACAGGCATCCCACCCGCCATTTGCAGAATGGGTGGTGACGATTTCAAACTTCTTCTACTGAACTTATTTAACACTCTAATCGAATCTGGAATCTCTCCTTTAGAATGGAAACACTCTGTCGTTACACCCAGACATAAAACTGGCTTGAAGCACACGGTATCAAATTATCGCCCAATGATACACAGCAATACTATCTAGATTACTTGAAAAAATAATAATAATGAGCTATCTTAAATCACTTATCTCCAATTTTTTTCTCTAGAGCTCAACATGGCTTTCTAATTGAAAGATCATGCATTACATGCCAGCTTGAATACCTTGAATATATTACCACATCGATTGAGGAAGGTTCGGCAGTTGTAGTTGTCTTCCTAGACATAACTAAAGCATTTGATACTGTTCCTCATAAGATATTATTATCGAAACTTGAATCATATGGCATCGGTGGAGGGCTTTTTTCCTGGTCAACTTCTTTTCTCGCTGATCGCACTTACTCTGTTAAAGTTAACGGCCGTAGATCACGCAGCCTACCTATTTCCAGTGTGGTGATTCAAGGTAGCGTATTAGGCCCCTTACTATTTCTTTTTTCATATCTGTCTTCTTTTTTCATATCTGTCTAGGCCTGGGCAATCTGACAGTATCTTAGCCCACGTGAAGTCTATGACTGCGCGGCACTTTGCCTGGATCAGGCTTGTGCTTTCATACCATATATATAAATGACATACATAACGTCATTTCACATAGCAAACTGTTCTTATTCGCTGATGACATGAAAGGTGTCATCACTTTCCCAGCTAATCAAGCGCAAACTTATATATCTCGACTCAACAATTATTTGGCTGCACTTGCAGATTGGGCAAAAAATATGGTCTAACGTTCTCAACACCAAATTCAATTTTATGCCTATAAGATGCACGATACAAAATAACTCGTCGAAATTACCAAGACAGGTTGACTGGCGGTCAATAAGGTGGGTGGGACAGAAATATCTACAATCTGGCTCTGGGGACTGATGTGAAGGTAAATAGTTGTTATTCACCTTATACCTACTAGTTAATTCGATTTTGTTTTTTCTTCAAAACTGCCTAACAGTAGCCCCGTTAGTTATGTACATTTGCACATGCGGGCTGCTGTGTCAACTGAGCTTGACCGTGTTCACTTGTATTAGATTGATGTGGATACAAAATTGTAGGAAATTCGGCTACTGTTCCTGGTCATTTCTACGAAACGTGACACAGCGTAGGCGTAATATATGTTGTTTAGCGGTAAGGTCAAATAAGTGGTGGGGGTTGACTTATACTTAATCATGTTCTCCGTCCTGACTATCATCCTTTGTCTGGCGAAGCTTCTGGGTGAGAAGTGAAATGTTACCCAAAAACTGCTGTAACCGATTGCACACAAATTTCTTGGCATTTTAAATACACGATCTGTCCCATACATATTCCAATCGATTCTCAGATAAGAGATATGCATCCTATTTACTTGATAATAAAAACCTTTTGAAAATTATTACAAGGTTCAAGAATGTGTTCATCAAATCAAACGTGACGCACATGCAATGGAAATTCAACCATAAAATCATAAACATATCAGTTGCTCTATAAAAAAACAAATCATTTCATATGGATGAACAGATAATCATGATAAGTGTGAATCACAAACATTTTTTTCACGCATGCGTCGATTAGCTAAAATTAAACAAACAAGACCCCATCTGCCAAATCCTGCGAGATAGAAAGCGGCAGTAATCAGACAACCTTACAGAAAACTTACGAAGAAAACTAATAATGTAATTCAATTAATATAATTTACTTAGTCTCAATAATCCTATTCGTTCACTAACGAATTAGCACCCACCATATCATCAAGAGAATCACCGTTCTCCAAATCCTAATATAACGTTTTGTATTATAATTAAGGAAGCGTTGCACAATGTCTATCGTTTTATAATCATTTTATAGCACCAAACTTTATTTTATAATCGATATGTACCCTAATTTACTTATCAGCAATACTTTATTCATAAAACAACATTTTTCCATAAGCGTATGAAATCAAATTTTAGCCTAGAAATTTGTTCAAAGCACCCATCCCATATCCTTTAATTTTCAGTCCATGTTTTGTTCGTTTTCGTGTTTACAATGCTAGATCAATTACTCGTAAAATCCAATTGCTAAAATTTGACCTTTCGTCTTCATCTTTAGACATCATTCTTATAACTGAATCATTGATGATCCATCTGAATCTAAACTCTGATAACTAACTACCAGATATTTCGAAAACAGCACTGTTAAACGATGTGACGTTTGCTTATATATGTGCATTCAAAATTTTCAAGCTGATAGCATAGCATCTCTGAATTTCTCGGAACTTGAATAATCAATGTGGATAGTAATACCTATGCTGGGTATTTCAATAGGTTGCATTTACTACCAACCAGCTTCAACCTTTTCTAATCTAGAAACATTGGAACAAACATTTAAAGAATTGTCCTTACATCATGCACACCATAACTTCAACATGCCTAACTTTGGATGGCATAAACGCAATCAAATTAGTTTTCATACACCATTTATGCAAACGCTTGATTTACTAGGTTACAAACAATTTATTGATAGACCGACTAGAAAGTGGAACATTCTTGACTAAGTCCTTGATTCGAATACAGATCCAACTAACTTGCTAATATTGCCTTATTTTTAATGGGGATCAATAAGTATTACCATTTCAGCCTAACATGCAATTACAAATCTACCAATGTGGTCAGGACATTTTACAGATTCATGGACTGGGACCTACTTTCGAGACTTATAATGATAAAAGACTGGCTTCATTTCTTGCTCTCTAATAATTTTACAACGTTATCTTTAAAATTTGATTTGAAAATTAGAGATTTACTTGAAAGAGCTAGCAGACCTAAAAAGCAAATAAAACAAAAATGCTGAATAAAATGGATAAGAAAATAAAAGAATGGACTGCAGTCGCAAAAGCCACTGATGATATTTTCGCTCGTTTATTTACTATGAACTATTGAGTGGCCACAAATTCATTCTTGACCAAGCACTATACTTTTTAGATAATGGAACAATCAACAATTGTGATAAGGCTAAATCCCTCCGCATATTATTTAAATCACGATCAATAAACACAACCAGCAATGTAGAATTTATTATTCGAGATCGATCTTCCAATTCTTCAGGAATAAGAATTACGAACCCCAATTCAATCTACGAAGTATTACTCTCTTATTTTCATATCACTAACAAATAATTCTTTCTTCCACATTATCCCTAGAACATATCGTCTGGCTAGTTTATTACAAATTATATACAGTTGAGCCCTAATCCAGACACAATAGGCATGCGAGCCATTTTTAAAATGAATATTAATGATTTCTGAATTCTTACAATGAAATTCGATAGAATATGGAGTCTTGTAATAGACTGGCTACCACAATAACTATTCACGAAGTTGGGAGAAAACGTAGAGGTCAATGAAGATTTCATCTCTGTATCCAAAACGTATACATCAGCATATAAGAACAATCACTCAACACGCGTGAACGGAAGAAGTATCAAATTCAATGTTTTCAGGTCCCATGAAACACACTTGTTTCAGTCTCCCCTCAGAATGGAAATATTTTGTTCTTTTACACACACACATACACACATAAATCTGGCTCGGACGACGCCCAATTAATAACACAGCAATTCCTTTCACTTCACTTGTGAAATAGATAGGGGCTATCTTAAGCTAACTTTCACCAAGTTTTTTAACGCCCATGATTACAAATGGAACCAAAGCAATCAAAAATCTAAGAAATTTCACGTCGTAAACCTGAATCAAGAGACAAATATCGTCGACCATATGTTGTTATAACCGATCCTTTTGCTGCTTAAAATTAATGGCTAATCAAGCTAGACGTTGCGCAGGTGTCTACCGGCAGTTCGGTTACTCCTGTCTATACGATATCGTATACCTGAAGACCTATCCTGGATGAAGAAAAGACGGCCAAGTCACTTCGGGCTGATGACGGTAGTCGTCATTACATGTTCGCTCGAGTTTTTTTATTGCGACGTGCGATAGTAGCGAGGTTTAATGCAACGTCATGCATCATCGCCGTATTTTCGGTGTATCCGGCAAACGGGCAACCGAGTTAGTCTAATGAAGCGTCAGCGGGATGGTGTGCATTATCGTGGTTCGTGGTTCAGTGTTAGGATTAAACCTCATTGCATGAAGCTGCAAGCATAGCCAGCAAGTCTGTAGTACTATCTTTTTTTCGGTTTCACAATGCGAGTTATCCTCTTGGGGTCAATTTGTAGTAGACTGATTACCACAATAACCTACTACGAAGTTAACAGAAAACGCAGAATAAAATGACGATTTTATCGCGGTAGCCGAAACGTGTATAACGGTATAGAAGAGCACTCACTTAGCACGCGTGAACGAAAGAAGTATCAAGTTCAATATTTTCAGTTCCAGGTAAAACACACTTGTTACAGTATTCCATTAGAATAAAAATATTTTTTGTTTCACACACACATAGATCTGGCTCGAAAGACGCCAAATTAACCACACGGCAATTGTGTCTAGATTACTTGAAAAAATAGAAAGAAGCTATCTTGAACTACCTTTTATCAAGTTTCTTATCTAGAGCTCAGCTTTGATTGTGAAACAAAAGATATTGTATTACATGCCAGCTCGAATACTTCGACTATATTACTACTTCAATTGAGGAAGGTTTGTCAATCTTCATGTTCTTTCTAGTCATAACTAAAGCATTTCATACTGTTATTCATTAGTTATTATTATCGAAACCTAAATCATGACATAAAAAGTAACCTTTATTCCTGGCTAACTTATTCTCTTACTGATCGAAAATATTCTGTTGAAATCAACGGCCTTAGATCTCACAGCCTACGGATTTTCATTGAGATAATTCTAGGTAGCGCATTAGGCACGTTACTATGTTTACTTATGAAAATAATCTACATAATTAATTTCATATAGCAAACTCGTTTTGTTTAGCGGTTGACGTGATTTTCGTTAACATATTTCCAGCTAATCAATCACAAACCTATAAAGCTAGACTAAACAACGTTACAGCTGCACTTGTAGATTAAGGTAAAGAAAGGTTAAAAGCATTATTTTGAAAAAAATAACACGTTCATGCTTAAACATCAAAATATCGAACAACCCTACAATTAAGTTGTGTTTAAATGAATCTTAATTCGTTATGGTTTCACAGGCTACATCACAATCTCCTCTCGTTATTTAGAATACTCTCATTAAATCATATAGACGTACGTTCAAATCTTCTTATACGACATGTGTATATTTTAGGAATCGGGGTGAAAACTATTTAATTACCAAGTTTCATAATATAGTATGGAACAATGTCTACTTGAATAAATATGCTAAAATGTATATTCTTCTTCCAAATATATAAAACAGCTTCTCTTCGCATGACTTTGAAACACATCTAAATTTATTCTGTACCACATAAAAAATATCTTAACTTATTAACCTAGATGTGCCACCTGATGATCTATATAATAATGGCATACCTTGGAACTTATATTAAGGTAAGTTTCGCAAGTTTATTTAAGAATGTCCATTCGGTATCGAGTACTTTCTTTCCAGCATAACGTCTTTATTCTCACTAAACTAAAACTGGCCCACAGAAGAACTCAACCTGATGTAATCGATACCCAGGTCTAATTTATAAGAAAACAGCTTCTTATATTCTGGATATACTGATCTATTTCAAACAATCCGAACGAAACATTTCGAATAATGGAAAACACAGAAACACCATACTTTTTCGATAAAATGTTACCATTGATTTTGAGTTCTATCTGCACCATTCATTGATATTTCTATCTTTTAATAACATATCAATCCTTGATTCTCTGGGAACATTGACTATATACTGCTTACCTTCATCATTATAACGACCGAAATTTTGCGCTGCATATTTGACTTTTTGAATTTATTCCCGATTATATATCTTTTTCTTTAGTTGTACGAACATTTTAGTAATTATTGATCATGCTTGGCCTGCCTTGGATATCCTAGAATACATTATCCATTTAATTATTTAATCGCCCGACGTTACCATACCGTTGCCATATTCAGATAAATGATTAGACGACATTGCAACATTGGAAAAACCTGTTCTCGAAGCTCGAATCAGTATGTCCTTATCAGGAATTCCCCTTTGCGAAGGAGGACAGCCCTGAAACTGCAATCATAATAACATTTGGGTTATTTGAATTCGTACGTATGCCATTTAGCCTCCGCAATTCCGCACAAAATTTCCAAATTTTTATGGACCAATATGTTCCTGGATGTCCCTTCGTGCAAGACCGATAATTGTTTCAACCTCCTTCTCGTATAGATTTGTTGTGAACGACGATAGACGCGTTTTTATGTGAATGCACTCAATTTTCTTGGTCACCGTGTTGATTACACTGAAATTTCACTTATATAGAAGAAAGCCTCAGCTATCCGCTTCTACCGTCTTTCACACTATATCCTTCACCTGAAAGGATTTCTCAGTTTTGCCAATTATTACGGGCGCTTTATATCTCATTGCTTAAAGTTATGCCTAACCGATTACAGATTTACTTTGGTGCAAAGAACGATCATTTTAAATGAACGCAGAAGTAAACGAATCTTTTGCGCCACTTAAAACTGCCCTCGATAAAGCAAATACTCTGGCATATATATGCTTACTGAATCAGATGCTCACCTATCATTTGTTACCGATGCGTCAAACGAAGCGGAGGGCGCAGTAATCCAACAAGAGCTCTATCCTTTTTTCACGTTGACTTCAACCGGCTCATACAAGATAAAGTACATTTGGTCGAGAGCTGATTGCGGTATAAAATTTTATCTGTCATTTTCGGCATCTTCGTGAAGATCGTAAATTCACGGTTCACACCAAACACAAACCGTTAAGATTTGCACTTGCTGTGACTTCAGATCGTTATCCACCCTGCAATATCTGGCAGTTAGATTAGAGTTTCAAATTCAAGAGCGACATTTCGGATTCAGTTTAGTGCCATTTACCTGCCAATAATCCGCTGGTAATAAGTCGCTTCATTACTTCTCAATCGGGTTATACTCTACGTATTTCGATACATAATTACAACACTTATCTTGTTTGAAATATGTCGACTTATGTAGCTCGTCCAACAGTCCTTTCAAATTTGAGACGTACGAGAACTTACAGGGTTTGCCACATTCCGGAGTAAAAGCGACTCGGAAGCAGATAACCTCTCGTTACTTGAGGTCTGACATTCATAAATACATTCAACTTTGGATCAAGAGTTGCTTGCGATGTCAACAGAGCAACACAGTCAGTTCTCTCTATATATTTCTACCCGTTGATGAGCGATTTTAGCATGTTTACTTGGATCTTCACTGTCCATTAGCGTTCCCTATCGTTTGCTCCTATATATTAACCTGCGTCAATACTCGTTAGCCATTGGTTGTAGCCATCCATGATTTCGGTACACGAACGGTAGCGAGAGCATTCGTTAAACATCGGATAAGCATTTTCAGCGTACCGAATACCATTAAAACTGACAGAGGTTCCCAATTTAAGTCAACAGTCTTTCAGGAACTGAATAAAACACTCGGCACGGAGCAATTACGGACGACAGTCCACTGTGTTGCTCAACTTGTTAAATGGTATACGAGTGTACGCTCAAACTTCGTGGCAAATTTCTGACATTTTAGGATTAACAATTAGATATTACAGTTTCGCAGTATGTCACTCGCCTTCGCAACTTCATGTAATCATAACGAGCTATCCCAACTCGCCAACACGCCCAAACGTTCCATATCTCAGCTGGATTTTGTTTTTGTGTGTGCAGATAATGTACGTATACCCATACAGCCTAAACACACTGGTCCGTACAAGATGTTCAGCAGGTATCCAAAGCACTTTTTTATTGACCTGAATGGTGAAAGGTCAGTATTTATAGATTAGAGGTTTCCTACGAAGAACTCACATCGGAAGTGAATGAAAATCCCTAAAAATTGATCCCCGGATGTCAAACCTAAACTAACAAGTTTCTTCATTTGATTTAATTGAAATCACCCGAACATCAATACCTTGTCCAACACGCATTAACTTTCTGTCTCAAACTACCCGACCCCAACAGACAAACACGTTCGGGTCGTAGGTGTGATGAATTAAATTGCATTGAATTGAATTACCAACTCAAGAATGTAAGTGAGAACAAACCACGCTCACTTGAATCACAGTATGTATTAATTAATATAATTTCGACAACGAGGATTTGAATGACAGAATTATTGATTATTATTGATTGTTATTGGAACAATCATACCAGTAGGGTACAACTTTCCTCAAAATGTGATGACTTCACGAAATATTTTTTCTTTGAGCTTTTTTGTTGTTCACAACGCTCTAGGGAATAGTACTATAGTATTTTAGTT